>PVKE010002997.1:33474-76428 GCA_004027555.1 Craseonycteris thonglongyai
GGGGGGGGGGGGGGGGGGGGGGGGGGGGGGGGCGGCCGGCAGCGGTGTGTCCATGCCAGGGGCTGCCACGGAGCTCTTGGAGCGCGTGCATTCACGCTGTGTGTGTGCGTTTGTGCTGCATGTGTGCGAGACGATGTGTGGGGCTCGTTGGAGCCGACCTAAGGCCACGCTGTGAGCTGCTGTGTGATTGGAAGTTGCAGGAGCACCTTCATCTCTGCCCCTGACCCATGACGCTTACAGGTGCCTCTGTGGGCCACGCGGGCTGCTGTGACACCTGTGTCTCCATGTTCTCGCCACCGCTGTGCTGTGCTCTCTGCTATCCTGTCCTCTCTAGTCCAGCGTTTTTAGGGGCTTCAAACTTAATGCAAAGGGAAGAAATGGTGTTGCGCTGGCTGTGTGGACTGAGCAGCTGCGTGACGCTTGGGCGGTGTCTCGGGAACACGGTGAGGGGTCGAGAGGGTTCTCATCAGGCTCACTGTCGCTTTCCCCAGGTCGACGCCCAGGTCAGAGACACGGTCAGGCGCCTGTTTTCGGAAGACCAGGAGGCGGGGCCTCTCCAGCGGCTGCTACAGAAACTTGCCTCTCGCTTTGTCAGCAAGGACGGCCTGCAGGTCTTGCTGCGAGACCTGGAGCTGCAGATCCTGAAGAACGTCACCCACCACCTCGCGGTAACAAAGCAGCTCCTAGCCCCTGAGGCGGTGGCATCAGCCATGAAGGAGGCGGGCGTCTCAGGCATCACAGAAGCGGTATGTGCACAGGGCGTGAGGACACAGGTGACCCAGGGAGTGCTGAGGAGGGGCTTGGGGTGTGGCCCTGATGCCATGTGCCCTGCGTGGGCCTGGCTGCTGCTCGCAGGTGCTGACCCATCACTAACCTCCTGTCCCAGAGACCCCCATCTGGGCGGGTGGCCGCACACCTTCCAAAGTGACACACACGTCTTCCAGGAATAGTCCCTGACTGGCTTTGTCCTTGTTTCATGGCTCGCGCTGTGGAGCCATCTGAAGGGAATGGGCTCTGCTGCCTCCTCCCCTGGTGGCCTCTGGGCTGCTGACCCGTCACCCCAGCTTGTCACCCAGGGGCAGTTAACGGGGGCTAGGGGGGTGTGTTCTCGGGGCCGCGTCTGCCGTTGCTCCTGTTACTCATGCTGCGTCCTGCCTCCTCGGGGGCGTTCTCTGTGCAGCATGCCCGCGTCCTCGTGAACAGCGCGCTGAAGCTGTACTCCCAGGACAAGACCGGCATGGTGGACTTTGCCCTGGAGTCTGGTGGTGAGTGCGAGGGTCCCTGAGGGCAGGGACACCCGCTTCCAACCCCGAGGGTCCGCCAGAGCCTTTACGAGTGTGGGGCCAGGGCCCAGCTGGGCTCCTGGGAGGGCTGGTGGCTGTGCTCATGCACACACATCGCTGCAGGTGGAGCCAGCGGATCCCAGCGCGGTGCTCCCGTGGCTTTGGGCCGTCCTGGCGTGACCGCACAGGAAGGCCGTGCTCTGGGCTTCGCGTGTCATCAGTGTGTGTCAGCTCACAGCGCACGCTTTTCACAAACGAGGAGGGAGGGCCTCCCCCACAGAAAGGTTGCGACCTGCTTTCCTGCACCCTGGCCTGCTCGGTGGCCTGGATGCGCGTCCTGAGGTCCGCGTGCTGCAGGCCCATGGTGGCGTTGCTGCCGTGTTCCCGAGCACTGCGGTGGTGACGTGGACGGGGGCTCCTGCAGGAGTGGGGTACGGGCGGCCCCAACACTCACCTCGTGCGGTGGGGGACGTGGCAGACGAGAGCCAGGACATCTACCTCAGGGCCACAAGAGACGGCTGGCCCTGTGTGCACTCCCGGGGTGACTCCCGGGGCCAGAGCCCAGGTTTTCTGTCTAAAGTCAGAGGTGTGGTTGAGTCAAGTGCCATTTCTGTCACCTAACCCCTCAGTGACATTTGGATAAAACTTGGGGACTTTTCTGTGAAGAAACCGGTGAGCGCTCACTCACCGTGAGAGACGGAATGGCTTTGTGTCCATTCAGGGAAGGCTGTGTCACCAGCCGAGTTACAGGAAAATCCCGGGTTTCTGGGTTTTTACAACTTGGGAATTACAGATGAGAGCTAGTAGACTAACATTGTTTCTTGGAGGGAGGATGTTAAAGGGTTGGGGTGTCCCACAGGGGCAGTGGTGACTGACGAACCCACAGTGTGTGTGACCTGCCTCGTCCTATGGTTTGGGACATGTGGGGGCCACTGGCGGCTGGTGGGCTCCACTCACCTCGTCATACGGGATAGCGTGGGGGGAGATCTGCTATCAAGGTGGGAAAGAACCGGATTCTTGGAGCGTCAGGCGTCATTGGGCTGCTGGCTGTTCTCAGTGTATGTTTTGTTCATAATCACGTAGAATGTGGTAATTTTAGTTACTGGTATCTGAGGAAGCTGCTCTCAATTCAGAGAAATCAAATGACATTTTAACCATTCAGTTGGGACCAGTAGTTGTCATTTTTTTGTAGAAGCATGATCGTTACAGATTTGTATGCCATTAATTTAGAATTCTGATAGTTTTAATGATGCTGAACCGAAGGTTTTCATTATCAAAGTATTTATAGATTGCTTGTCAGCTAAACTAGTGAGTCTCCTTACTTAAAGGAGGCTTTTTTAGAATGAAAACAGGATCTTTTAAAAAGACAATTTGAGGGGTTCAAGTCTGTTGATGAGGTGGCTCAAAATCACTTTGTTTTCTGTTTAAAATGTGACTTCCCAACCCCCAGCCCCCTTCTCCCGGGTCAGAGGCACAGTCCTGGCTCTGCTCATGCCCGGAGACTCGGGGTGGGTCTGCCTGGTGATACAGAGGACAGGCGTCCGGGAGCTTTTACTTTACGGCTTGTTTGCTTTTTTTTTTTATTTTGTTGTTGCTCCCACACTGACTTGCCTGCTTTGGCACCAATACCCTGTCTATCCTGTTTCGTGTTGAGAGGCAGGCTGGACTTTTTTAAATGCCTATTTATTGTCATTGCCTTATAATTCACACTTCAGCTTACGATGACCTTGACCACTGTACAGTGTACAAATCAGCTGGTTTTTAGTGTAAGGGCTGTGCAACCAGCACCATCTTACTCAGAACACCTCTGCTTCCCCGGGGGGGCCGTGCACCTGTTCGCAGACCCTTCCCATCCCCCAGCGGCTGGCAGCGGTCTTACCGTTTCATCGCTTTGGCCTGTTTACGCAGGCCTCTAGCCTCGGGGGCCTGGCTAGATCCGTGATTCTGTGTGTAAAGCACGGACAAGTTCACTCACAGCTGCTGTCCGTGTGGCAGACGGGAGGGGAAGCCACCGCAGACCTGGAACACCGAGCGGGGGCAGAGGACAGACAGGGACCCGTTTTCAGCACCGCTGAAACGCTGAGGACTGTCACAGCAGGCAGGTGACAGTGGCTCTCTGCTTGCAGGTGGCAGCATCCTGGGCACCCGCTGTTCGGAGACGCACGAGACCAAGACGGCGCTCATCAGCCTGTTTGGGGTCCCGCTGTGGTACTTCTCCCAGTCGCCGCGGGTGGTGATCCAGGTGAGTGAGCCTGGCATGTGGCCCGTGCTGCCAGCATCCTGGGTGTCAGCAGACGCGTCACCCACATGCACCAGGGGAAGAAGAGACACCCATGCGGCTTCCCTGTCACCTAAAAGCCACGCGCGCAGCCTTAGTGAATCCGTGAGTGGAGTGTAAGTGGCCATACCTGAGCCTTCGGGGTCCTTGGGGCTAGAGAGTCCCTGCCCCTGGTCTGATGTGCTGGCTGCTCGCTTCCCTTCAGACCCGGGGCCGGAAGACAGACGCGTGCCCGCAGCGGCTGTGGGCGCCGTTCTGCACTCTGCCCTGAGCAAGTGCAGAGGTCTGGGCATTCCTGACGCTTCCCAAAGGGTCAGCCTGGCCCACCGATTGTCACCATCATGTGACTGGATCAGGTGGTTGGGACGAAGCCTGGGCTTCGTGTCTTCCATGTGTGTGAGCAAGGGGGCGGGACAAGCCCTCCTTCGGGAGAGCCCTGCTCACTGCAGGGGCCGGGCAGTGAGTGGCCAGCTGGTAAGACGTGGGCAGTTCTTAGAGTCGGGTGTGGACGTGTCGGGTGAGCACCTGCCCCAGGGCTCAGGCCCCAGCAGAATGTGCTGGAACCATCCTCCAGGGGCTCAGGAGGGCTGTTCAGGGAGGTGACATGGGAGAGGCGGAGCTTCCTGAGGGGCTGCCAGGGGCCCTGCCGCGCCTTCCCAACACCTCCAGACTAGGAGGGAAGGCGTCTCGGGGGCCCGGCCGCTTGTCACAGGGCAGCCAGAGAAGAGCCTGGAGCCGAGGGCTGTCAGCCAGTCTGTTCCCTGCCCCCCGCGCTGCACCGCAGGGGCCACGGGGGCGCCTTGCTGGGTCCCTGGGTCCCCAGGCCCCCGGCGTGCACGGTGCCAGCATCCCCCTGCAGGCCCCCCGCCTCCTGAGCCGAGCCCCCCTCTGCTGTACAAGGACTGCAGGCGGCGTCTGGGTCGTGTTGTTTTGTACGGTGGCCAGTGTGTGAGGGGCGGCCGTGGGCTCGGTCATGGGCACACACGCGAGTGTCCTGGTGGCCACGCCTCCCACGGGGCCCCAGCGACAGCTGTCACGTGCACTTGTTCTCTTGCTGTTGGATGAGGCGGGACAGCGTCTCGTAGGTTTGCCGGTTTTTCTTTACGGTTCTGGTCCTCTTCAGTTCTTTAAGATGCAAACCTCTTCCCCCAGTTTGTCCTTTGCTTTTTTTTTTTCACTTGTGATGAATTTTTTTACCACGTAGCAGCCCTCTTGTTTCTGTGCCACTGTCCTTACTGCCTCTAAGTGGGCAAGAGCCTGCTCGGCTGCTCAGCGCCTGTGTCTCCCTCTCCTAGCCTGACGTCTACCCAGGGAACTGCTGGGCATTCAAGGGCTCCCAGGGGTACCTTGTGGTGAGGCTCTCGATGAGGATCCACCCAACCAGCTTCACTCTGGAGCACATACCGAAGTCGCTGTCACCCACGGGCAGCATCACCAGCGCCCCCAAGGACTTCTCTGTCCACGTGAGTGTCGTTCGGAGGCCGTCCTGGGGCCCCGGGGCGCAGGGTCAGTGCTGAGGGATGTGTTTCAGGCTTTTCCCAGAGGGCAAGGTCGCACAGACGGGGGCGGCTGGTGTCGGCCCAGGTGCTGCTCACCGGCAGCTTCATCTCCTCTCTCCCACCTGTCTGGCTGCAAAGCCAGTTTCCACAACTGTGTGATGCGGAACTTCCATACTGAATAAGGATGTTGGGAGCAGAGCACCCAGACTCCCAGCACCGAGAGGTCACCGCTGATGCAGGGACGGGTTTTGGTCTCTTACTTTTCCCTTTAAGAATAGAGCTGAGGGGAAGCTGGGATGGCTCAGCAGGTTACGCGCTCGCTTTGCAGCCTTGGAGCCCTAGGATCGAATCCCGGGCCCGGCCCATGTGGACACACATGCTGAACTGGGGTATGGCCCCCAGTTCAGTTCTTGCCGGGGCCTATGCGGGAGGCTCTCAGCCCAGTTCCTGCCCTGCGCAGCCCTGTGCCTACCTGTGGAGTGAAACTATATGGAAAACTAATGTCAACTATGGAGACTGCTCTGGGCCCTCCTCCTTCTCTCTGTTTCTCTTTGTCTCTCTCTGTCAAAAAAAACAATAAAATTAATCTTTAAAAAAACAAAAGGAATAGAGCTGAGACAACACTGCTCATAAAATTTTGTTTCCTGCCTTAAAAAAATTTACCTTTTTTCCCCACAAGTAACTCTTTCTACGTATCTTTAAAGAACAGTGTAAAATACCATTGTGCAGCTAAACCCTTACTTACGTTACCAGTTCTCCACGGTTCAAAGTAGGCATGACATGGCACGCGTCCAGTCCCTTGTGTAGACTGAACCCTCAGAGGTGGTGCGTGCGTCTGGGGTGCTGTGAGGAGGGTGCGGGCGTTTTTAAGGCATCTGCACCGTGTGTCGTGGGCATTGCTGCTATGCTATCTGCCTTCCTCTCTCTCTGGCTCAGTCCTAGCAGAGAGCCAGCCTGCCCGGTGAGGCTTTGAGGCCGGGCACTGACCCGCCTTTCCAGCCAGGAAGGTCCCAGGTGGCTCCCTCTTGCAACAGGAGGCTGTTTCATCTGCACTGAAAACCTGTGGTCTCGTGTGGAGCCGCCTGGACGGATTGTCTTACTAGGTGCTCTGGAGAACATGGTGCTGGGCCTGCACGTTTATGCTGTGGAGTCAGCTCCTGTCCTTAAGCCCCAGGACCCAGCCCGCCTGCCACACACTCTCCTGCTGCCGCTGCCTCACTGTTCAGCCTTCATGGCACTGAAGGGACTCGGGGCCTCACTCTGGGTCGGGCTTTGGTGAAGGGGACATTGTGGCTGGTGTCCTCTTCCATCCAGATCTCTGAAGCTTCCTCTACGTCAGCAACAGGCAGTCTCGCTTTGTGGTGGTAGTTTTTTTTTTAAGATTTATTTTATTGTTTGAGAGGTGAGAGAAGAGAAGGGGGCGGCCCAGAGCAGTCTCCATCGTTGTAGGTTACTGGTTGTGACGTGACTTCGTTCCACACAGGTGGGTGTGGGGCTGTGCAGGGCAGGAACCCACACGGGAGGGGTGCACCTTCCGCTGCCAAACTGGTCACCAGTTGTGCCACCGTTCAGCGTGTGGGTTTCATGGGCCGGGACTGGATCCCCAGACCTTATGGCTATGAGTGAAGCGCTTAACCGCTGAGCTGTCCCGGCTTTTCCATCTCGCTCTCTTATCCACGTGTTCATTGCAGGAGCTTTCAGTTTACTTCGAGGACGTCTTGTTTTGCATTCACAGCTTGTTCAGCACGAGGCCTGGCCTTTGTCCCGTCTCAGCTTCCACGTGCCCTCCTCAGCTTAGTCATTTTTAGTGTCTGATTTAAAGTGACAGACATGAGACCCTCCTTTCACTTGGACACTGAGAGGCCATTTCAGGGTCACTAATTGGCCTCCTTTCAGTATCACTGTGTCCCAGGGAACAGGGAGGCCGAGGGGGACGGGGACGGGGACGGGGACAGGACAGCCTGTGAGTGGGCACTCTGCACACATGGCATCTGTCCATTGTGTTCGCCGTCTTCTGTGGGTGCAGTTTGCAGCACCCCGAAACAGTTACGATAGCAACATCAGAGATCACAGATCACCATGACAATGTCATAATAATAAAAAAGTTTGAAATATTGTGAGAATTACCAAGACATGACACAGAGATTCGAAGTGGGCAGATGTGGCTGGAGAAACAGCGCTGAGAGGCACTGGACGCGGGGCTGCCACAGGCCTGGATTTGGTGAAGCACAGTGTCTGCGAGCGGGGCACAGCGAGGTTGCCTGCCCCTCTCTGTTGTGCTAAAACACGCCCCCCAGGAAACGTGCTGAATTCACGGCTCTCAAATACACGCTTGGGGGACTAGATTCCATCCACAGATGCGTAGCTTCCAACCAGCACTCGTCCTTGCTGAATACCAGCCCCAGGCCCCCACCCCCATCGTCTGCACGCTGTGCTCAGACCCGCTCCCCCCACCCACGCCTCCGGCTCAGGGTTTCCTTTGGAGCCTTGTGGGCCGCACGGCTGCTGAGAGGTCTGTGGCCGATGGTCACTCTGCTGCGTGTGGCCTGCCCTTCTGCAGCCACTTCCCGTCCCTCAGAGATGGCGGCGGGCACGGGTGGTTCCATGCTGTGCGAAGCCCTTCATGAACTGTGCAGCACGCGGTGGCGGAGGCAGCGGCGGGGCCTTGCCCGGCTCAGGGTCACCCTTCCCGTTGCTCAGTGACTTTGTGGTTTTGTTTCAGGGACTAGAGAACGAATATGATGAGGAAGGTGAGCTGCTGGGACAGTTCACGTATGACCAAGAAGGGGAGTCGCTCCAGATGTTCCACGTCCTGGTGAGCCCCCCGCGGTCACACTGGCCTTCAGTCCCTAGGCCCCTGCACTCTCCCGTCAGGGACAGGCCGACCTTGACTCAACTGCGACAAGTGCCTGTGAGGGAAGTGACTCTGACTCCTAGCTTTTGTCCTGGACGAGTTCCTAGCACCTGCTCTGCTCCCCGTAAACGTGTCTTGTCCTGACAGTGCCATGAGGTGCTGTCGGCCTGTCCTGAGAGCTTGCTTCCCAGCCAGCGGGCCGCCCTCTCAGACATGGCAGCAGGGAGGGATGGGGCCTGGCGGCTCACACGGCGTGTGTGACCTTGCCCGCCCTCCCGTTTCAGAAGAGGCCTGACAGCGCCTTCCAGATAGTGGAGCTGCGGATCCTGTCCAACTGGGGCCACCCTGAGTACACGTGTCTCTATCGGTTCCGGGTCCACGGGGAGCCTGCCCAGTGATGACCTCGCTGTGCGTGTACATTGTGTATATACCGGGACAGCCCGGAGCGCTGGACCCTTCCTGAGTGGGCTGGTGACTGGCAGGGTCGCGTCGTTGTAAGTAGGTGTCACCGCCGGCAGCAGGGCAGGGGCTGAGGTGGCAGGCGCCATTTAGCGAGACACCGCGTGCCGAGCGCCTGGCCCCCTGGAGCTGCACGAGCAGAGGTGGTCTTGGATGCTCACCTGAATGTACGTTGTCTGGGGAACTCGTGTTCACACATGAAGCTCTTTATATTGTCTTGACTTCAGGAACAAAGCAAAGGAAGCTCAGAGCTTTCACTGGCCCTTTTCAAGGACTTTGCGGGGAGAGAGGTTTTATCTTTCAGTCCAGCACACACATCTTCAGGGAAAAACTGTCACCAAATTTCAGAGTTCTGCACGCATCCCCCTTGGGGTGGGGCTTCCCTCAAACTCAGCACCAGTAGTTATGACACTTGAAGTCACCAGGTGGAGAGATGGCTGAAGCGTTTCCTCTGTGGGTTTGCTCGGCTCTTTAGAAAGGTTTTCACAGCCAGGACTCTGCTTTCCGTTCAGGAACACGGGGCCGTTTCCTTTCGTTTTGTTGCAGGTGGAAGTGGGTCTCATGGGAAAGGGGATGGTCTGGATCCAGACACACACACAACTGGATCGAGTTCTCAGGTCTCCGCCAGGCTCTTGCCATTGGGAGCACCTGCAGTTCTCCCCTCAGTGTGAACAGGCTGCGGCAAGAAGTCCAATCTTTTGGGTGTTTCCAGGTTTTCCTTTGAGTCTTGCTGGGAAGCAAACACTAATGTGCTCCAGCTGCCTTTACTCCATGGCAGAGGCCGCGTGGTGGCGGAGCTCGCAGAACCGCAGAACCGTGCGTCAGGGCAGCAGTCCCCCCACAGCAGCACTTTCTCACGGCTCTGGTTGGGGTTTCCTTTTGTTACAACTGTCAGCCATTCTCACTCCGTTCCTGTGAGACTAACTGGTTGTAGTTAATATTTAATACTAAACTGTTTTATTGAGCAGACTTTATAAATGATATCCACAAGGCACTTAAAATGTTACAGATGTTTTACCTTAAAGTTATTTACGTTCTTTTGGGTTCAGTTTCTTGCTGTACCGTAAATGTATTTTCAGAAACAGAAACAATAACGGTGCTGACTGGTTTTCTGAAGAGTTTTATGTATATTGCACAATAGTCCTCAAATACACAACTACTACATAAAGTGTCGCTTCTCTTTCAGTCTTAGATTGGACCTAATGCCTATGCAGTTCAGTTGGATAAAATGTACACAGATGTTTCATATATTACAGAATAAATGTATAAATAAAAATTTCCTATATAAAACAATCTGGGAGTTGGGGTGCAAATATTTTGAATATTAATTTATTTTTCAAGATGCAAGATAGGACTTTGTGCAATGTATTTTTGTAAATGCTTTTCAAAATTTGTCTTTGGTAGTGCTTCTTTTGCCGCCACCAAATTGATAAGATGCAATTAAAATGTTTAAAGAGTTTTAATTTTTAAAATGCATGTGATATTTCAAATGAGTAATAAACAGTATATTTCTTTTCTCAATTGCTTTGTTTCTGCCTGTGGGCTGTGGGGGAGGGACAGCTAGATCTGCGTGCTCTGTGGGCCGGGCGGGGTGTCACGTGGACCTGGCGGTGACCCGGCTTTGGACGGCAGACTGAACTGTCAAGGCCGCTGGATGAGGAGAAAATCAGGGCCAGAGATGGATCGCCTTGGAAAGACGTCTCCACCACGGTTCTTGTGACTAAAGATAGGTGTTGGCAGAGCTGGTTCTAAAGCCTAACCCAGGATTTGTTCAACAAATACATGTTTACTGAGTGCGGCTGAGTTTAAGGCACTGAGCTGAGGATCCCGGGTGAGCAAGGACGGACCAGGTGGGGGAAGCAGCAGCAGAGTGGCTGGAGTGGGGCTCTGTCCGGAGGTGACGCTGGAGGCCCGGGACGGCATCAGGGCCGCTGACTCCAGGCCGGGCTGGACCTCGGGGGCTGCCAGGTCGTCGGGGGACGGCGGGGGCTGGCTGCCAATCCCGCCCCGCCCGCCGGTTTCCAGCCCCCCCCCCACCCGTTGTCAGCAGGCTGCCCGGGGAGGGGCGGGGACAAGGACGTTCCTGCACCCCCCCACGTTCTCACGCAGACGGCGTCGCCAGCCCCCCCCGTCCTCACGCAGACGGCGTCGCCAGCCCCCCCAGTTCTCACGCAGACGGCATCGCCAGCCCCCACAAGTTCTCACGCAGACGGCGTTGCCCGCGTGCTGTCCGCGCCTTTTCTCCCGTTATCAAGTGTCTCAGGGAGCCCCTGTCAGGAAGGAGCTTGTTTAACAACCGCTTCTCATTGTGCGCGCGGATGTGTCCCGCGGGCTTACCAGTCACCGACTTAGGGGCGTTTGTTCCCACTTTCTTTTGTACAAGCAACATGCAAACGATGCTGTAACCGATAAACGTGAATACGTCCCCCAGCACTGCACATAAGCTGCCCCCGGGGCGTGGGACCCAGCGCCTGCGCCTCCACACTGTGCTAGAGGCCGCGGAAAAGGTGAAAACACTCTTCAGAAGCCGCTCAGTGTGTCAAGCATCGCTGACAGGGCCGCCGCGCCCAGGGAGGAGCCAGGCCGCGAGAGCCCCGCCCATCGCCCCGCCCTCACGTGCCGCCGCCATTGTGGTGTCAGCGCGCGGTCACGTGGCCGCCCAGCGCCACAGGTCGGGCGCGGCCCCGTGGTTCCCCCCGCGGTCACGTGGCCGCCGCCGGCGCGCGCGACGCCTCGCGGGCCACCGTAGAGGACGTCGGGGCCGTCGCCGGGACGGAAGCCGAGAGGCGCTGCCGACCGCGCCTGCGACAGCGTCAGCCCTGCGCGGAGCGCCGGCCCGATGGCGGCGGCGGCGGCAGCGATGGCCGAGCAGGAGGGCGCCCGCAACGGCGTCCGCAACCGCGGCGGCGTCCAGCGCGTGGAGGGCAAGCTGCGCGCCAGCGTGGAGAAGGGCGACTACTACGAGGCGCACCAGATGTACCGGACGCTCTTCTTCAGGTAGCGGTGCCCGCCCCGCCCCGGCCGCTCGCCATTGGCCGCGCCGCGCCGCGCCGCCCCGCGCCCCCGTTGGCCCGCGCCGCTGCCCGTCGCCGGGGCCGTGGGAGCGGGCGCCCGGGAGGCGGCGGCGGCGCGGGGCCGCGGACCTGGGCCCCGACCCCCCCGGGCCCTGGCCGGCCTCCACCGGCGGTCTCGTCCCGGGGCCCTCGCTCGCCCGCGTCGCGTTCTGTGCGCTCCCGGGACGCGGTGGGTGCCCGCGGCGTGGGCGGCCCGGCCGCGTGGGGCTCGGGCCTGCGTGGCTCGCGCGCGTCCCGGTGTGTCTGCGCCCACGCGGCTGCCGCCGTGACCTCCACGTGGTCGTCACGCGTGTACTTCGGGCCTCAGGTCGCTCACGGGGCTGGGGCTGTTTTGCAGACGACTGGGATCTTGTCTGTTCTGTGCCCGTCATTTCTAGGCCCGTCGGTGCTCTGATGTGACAGTCGCCGACGGGGCTGGTCTTGACACCATTTGGGCCTCGATTTGCGTTTTTCCTCAAAAAGCGAGTTGAATCGGCCCCTTGGGAGCCGTCTCTCTCTGCCGCGAGTTTAGTTGACCAGCCCCGGTTGGACGTGGACGCGGTGCCCCGGGGGCCGGGGGGCGCTGGGGCTTCACCTGGGGGGCAGGTGGCACCCGCCTGACACGGAGTCAGGGAAGCTGCCCCCGCGCCCTGGGCCTGGCAGCCGGGCCCGCCGCACGCCTGTGACTGGGCCCGGGGCTGGCTGTTCCAGGGACGTGCACATAAATATCTGCCCCCGAGATTAATCAGCGGAACCGCGTCTCTTCGGCTCCTTGTCGGGGGCCGGTTCTGCCCTGGCCTCCGAGCACAGAGCAGGGCGAGTCCCTGGGCCCAGGCTGCATCCGGCTCCCGGGCTCTGCACCGGCCCAGCCTTGACCTGGGGTCACGCTCCACCTCTGCTCTGTGGCCTCCAACCTGTGACCCAGGGCAGCGCGTTGAACCTCTCTAAGCCGTGTCTTCCTCGTGAGTCACTCAGGGCGCTCCACCTCTTTAGAGGTTGCCCTGCCCGTGGCCTCCCTGGGCCGCACAGTGGCCTGAGTCACCATGGGCCTCCCGGAGACCAGAGACCGGGTGCAGCCCTCCCCGGTTCAGAGCCCTCCACGCGTGTCGCTCCTGGAGAAGTCAGATGCACCAGATCACACTCATTTTTAATGTCTTCCTACAAACAAATGAGCGCATATACTTATGCACATGAAGTGTACACTTTGATGAGTTTTGACATATCTCTACACCCATGAAACTCGCCAGTTGAGATTTTGAAAATAGCCATCACTTCTAGAAGCTTACTCATCCGCCTTTGTGATCAGTCACCCCTTGCCCTACACAGACCCTGGTTTGTCACAACAGGTGGACTTGAAAGAAGTGGAATCATACGGTGCAATTTCCTTTTTTATCTGGTATTTTGAATTCAGTGAGCACAGGTACTTCGAGATCCATCCACGTGCACATCACCTCGTCTGTGGCCTGGCTGGACCACAGTTTGCTTGTTCGTTCACTCCTGCAGCAGCAGGACGATGAGAAGTGGGTGTGTGTGTGTCCCACGGGACAGCTGGGGGCCAAGCTGTGTCTGGCTCTGTCCCTTGGGGGCTCTGGAAGCAGTGGGGTCACCTTGTGTCTTCAGACCTTTCTTCTCCGGGACAAAGAAGGGGTCCGTTTTCCAGGCCTGCCAGGTGATTTGTCACCGTGAAGTCACCCCCACAGGCTTTGGTGCCCTCACCTCAGGGGGCCTCCTCGGCTGTCCCCACACCCGGCCAACCAGGGTATTCCTGCCTGTGGCTGCACCATGTTCATCCTCTTAAATTGAATGAAGAGATTTTAAGAAAAAAGCCTTGAGACTTGTCCTGTCTGCCACCCTGTGGGTCCCTGTTGTGTTCTGGGGGTGACTGGGCCCCATGGGTCCCTGTTGTGTTCTGGGGGTGACTGGGCCCCATGGGTCCCTGTTGTGTTCTGGGGGTGACTGGGCCCAGCATCACGGAGCCTTGGGGGTGTCGGCTAGCGCTGTGGCTTCTCATGCGCCCCTTCATTTGACACGCAGTCTTTTCAAGGTAAGTACTGTGACAACTGGGTACTGTGTGAAGTGCACACGCACGTTATCATCACATCTGTGCGCTCTGTAGCGTGCCCACCGCCAGACATCCACTCAACTCCTGCCGCCTGCTTCCCCTTCCCCACCCTGCGCCGCTGCAGTGAGCATCATTTTGGTTTCTGTGGCAGAGTTGGTTTTATTCATTTTATTTTTCTTTTCCACATCTGAGTTAAATCATACGGTATTTGTGTGTTTCCACGTGACTTATTTCACTCAGCCTGATTCCCTCAAGGCCCAGTCCTGTTTCACAAGTGGTGAGATGCCCTTGTTCTTACGGCTGAGTAATATTCCACGTGCACATAAATGCACCACCTCTTTAGCCAGTCGTCTGCCCATGGACACCTAGGTGGCTGTCGTGAGTGATGCTGCAGTGAGCATGGGGTGTGTACCTCTTTCTGATTTAGTGTTTTGGACTCGTCAGGTAAATACCCAGAATTGGGATTGCGGGATCATAAGGTAGCTCCACACTGCTTTCCACAGCGGCTGCACCAGTTTGCAGTCCGAGCACGGGGTTCTCTTTTCTCCACCTCCTCACAGCACTTGTCATCTCTTGTCTTTGAGGACGGCCATTCTGACAGGTGTGAGGTGACATCCACTGTAGTTGGGTTTGCATGCCCCTGACAGGCAGTGATGCTGAGCATCTTTCCACGTGTCTTCTGTGGGAAAATGCCTGCTCAGAACTTCTGCCTGTGTTTTAATTGGGTTAGCTTTTTGCTGTTGAGTTGTATGAGTTCTTACGCTTTTTTGATATTAACCCCTTTTGGGAATGTCACCTGCAAGTGTCTCCTCCCATTCAGGAGATTTCCTTTCTGTTTGTTGGTGGGTTCTTTGCTGTGCAGAAGCTTTGCACTTTGATGGAATCCCACTTGTCTGTTTTTGTTTCTTTTGCCATTGGAGTAGATTTCACAAAAACACCACTGAGAGCCACCAGGGAGCTTCGAGCCTGTGTTTTCTTGTATGTTTTTTTATTAAAGACATTCAAGTCTGTAACCCAGTCTGAGTTACCTGTAGGTTTTGTGGGTGGTGTCAGCCTAGTCGCATTCTCTGCAGGTGGCTTTCCAGGTTTTTCACCCCATTTACCCCAGACCCTGCCCTTTGCCCACTGTGTGTCCTTGGCCCTGTCGCCCATGTGTGTGGGGGTTTCTTTCTGGGCTCAGTTCTGCTCCATTGACCATGTGTCTGTTTTTCTGCCAAGTCCATACTGTGTGGATTATTGCACCTTTGTAGTGTTTACGTCAGTGACTGTGATACCTCAGGCTTGGTTATTGGGTTTTTTTCTTCCCAAAATTGCTTTGCCTATTTGGAGTCTTTTGTGGTCCCGTACAAATTTTGGAATTTTTTGGGTCCAATTTCTGTGAAAAATGCCATTGGTGTTGTGATGGGGATTGCATGGAGCCTGTAGATTGCTCTGGGTAGCATGGACATTTCAAGCCATGAGCACAGAATAGCTTTTCATGTCTTGGTGTCTTCGATTTCTTTCAACAGTGTCTTGTAGTTTTCAGTGTACAGGTTGTTGGTTAAATTTATTCTTAGGTATTTTATCCTTTTTGTTTCTATTGTAAGTGGTATTGTTTTCTTTATTTCTCTTTCTGATAGTTTTAGCATATAGAAACACAACTGAATTTTACATATTGACTTTTGCATCCTGTGACTTTACCGAATTTGTTTGTTAGTTCTAACAGTTTTTGGGTGGAGTCTTTAGGATTTTCTACGTATAGAGATGATCATGTGGTTGTACCCTTCATTTTGTTAATGCTGTGAATCACAGTGATTGATTTGCACGTGTTGAACCATCTTTGCGTCCCTGGAATGATTCCCACTTGGTTGTGTTGTATGGTCCTTTTAATGTTAGATTTTACTCACTAGTATTTTGTTGAGGATTTTTGCATCAGATATCTAGGCCTGTGTGTGTGTGTGTGTGTGTGTGTGTGTGTGTGTGTGTGTGTGTGTGTGTGTGTGTGTGTGTGTGTGTGTGTGTGTGTGTGTGGTCTTTTGGCATCAGGGTGATGCTGGACTCTTAAGATGAATTTGGAAGTATTCCTCCTCTCTCTTCTACTTTTTGGATGAGTTTGAGAAGGATTAGTATTAAATCTTTGGTAGATTCACTAGTCAACCCACTTGGTCCTGGGCTTTTGTTTGTTGGGAGGTTTTTGATTTCTCATTCAATTTCCTTTCTATTAATTGGTGTATTCAGATTTTCTTTCTTTTTCTTTCTCTCTTCTCTCTCTCTGTCTCTCCTGTCTCTGTCTCTCTCTGTCTCTCTTTCGATTCAGTCTAGGAAGGTTGTATGACTCTTTAAGAATTTGTATGTCTTCTAGGTTGTGGCATTTAACCTTTCATAGTAGTCTTTCATGATCCTTTGTATTTCTTAATATTCACTGTAACTGCTTCCTCTTCCATTTCTGATTTTGAGTCCTCTTTTTTCCTTTGTCAAGCTAAATATTTGTTAGTTTTGTTTCCCCCCCCATGAACCAGCTTTTCATTTTTATTGGTCTTTTTTATTGTCTTTTTAGACTCTTATTTTATTTCCTTCCACTCTGATTTTTATTATTTCCTTCCCCTACTGATTTAAGGCTTCATTTGCTCTTTTTCTGGTTTCCCAAAATGTAAAAGGAGATTGTGTATTTGAGATTTTTCTTTTTTTTTTTTTAATATTTGTTTATTTTTGACAGAGTGAGAGAGAGAGAGATACAGAGACAGAGAGAGAACTGAACTGGGGGAGCTCCCAGTTCAGCACGGGCTGGAGCCGGGATTCGATCCTCAGTCCCCGGCGCTGCAAAGTGAGCGCTTAACCCACTGAGCCATCCCGGCTTCCCCGAGATTTTTCTTTTTCTTGAGTAGGCCTGTATTGCTACAAACTTCCCTCTTGGTACCACTTTTGCTGCATTGCAGAGATTTTGGTATGTCATATTTTCATTTTCATTTGTCTCCATGTGTCTTTTGTTTTCTTTTCTACTTCATTGACTTGGCAGTTGTTCTTAGCATGTTGTTTAAACTCCACATGTTTGTGATTTTTCCAGCTTTCTTCTTGTCATTGATTTTTTTTTTTAAGATTTATTTTTTATTGTTTTTTGACAGAGAGACAGAGAGACAGAGAGACAATGGGGAGGGCCCAGAGCAGTCTCCATTGTTGACAGCATTAGTTTTCCATATAGTTTCAATCCACAGGTGGGTGCGGGGCTGCACAGGGCAGGGAGCCTCCCACATACATAGGCCCCGGCAAGAACTGAACCAGGGGCTACACCCTAGTTCAGCACATGGGTCCACATGGACCGGGGCCGGGATTTGATCCTCGGGCTCCGGGGCTGCAAATCAAGCGCTTAACCCACTGAGCCATCCCGGCTTCCCCACAGCCGATGTTTTCTTGCTGATTTCTGTCGGGATGACCTATCCATTGGTGTATGTGGGGTTTTAAAGTCTCTTGCTATTACTGTGTTGCTGTCTAATTCTGCTTCAGGCATGTTAATAATTGCTTTATCTGTTTTGGAGCTCCTGCATTGGGCCTTGTATGTTAATAAATGTTTTCTTGTTGATGGGTTGTCCCTTTCTCATGAAGTCACCATCTGTCTCAGTTTTGTCTGATGCAGGCACGGCTGCACACCCTCTCTTATGAGTGCCACCTGCTCTTTCCACCCCTTTGCTCTGAGCGTGTGTCTGTACAGCTGAGGGGCGTCTGCTGAAGGCAGCACATGGTTGGGTCTTGCATCTTCACCCACCTAGCACTCTGTGCCTTGTGATTGGTGAGCTCAGTCCACTTACTTCAGGGTGATTATTGATATATAAGGAAGTACCAAGGCCAGTTTATCTTTTGTTTTCTGATTGCTCGGTGTCTCTATTCTTTCTTTCCAAAACCTGTATTTCTGTCTGCTATTCTAGGTTGCTGGTTTTCTGTGATGCTTTTCTTTGTTCATTGCCTTTTTCTTTTCTTTTTTTTTTTTTGTGTGTGTGTGTGTGATCTCTGGATTATCTTCTGTGATTACTATGAGGTTTATAACATGTTTCATAGATAAAACAGTTCTTATCTTCACTTGCCTATTGAAGTTCTGTTCATCTCCTCTTCCCTTTTTGTGATTTGTTCTCACAGATTATCCTTTTTATGTTGTGTGTGTGAAAAAGCTGAAGCAGCTACAGTTATGCTCTTTTCCCTTTAACCTTTATGCCGTAATTGCGGAATTCCCTATTCTGAAGTACGGTTGTACTTTTCTGCTTCTGTCTGTCACCTTAAGGCTTTGTGCACTTCTAGCCTTCGTTTCAGGTGCTGCTCCCCTGTATTTCATGTGATGCAGGTCTTGTGGTAGTGAACGCCCTCCGCTGCTGCTTGTCTGGGGAAAGCCTTTCTTTCTCCTTCACAGCTGAGGGGTGACTTCTTCAACTAGGCTCTCTGCCTCCATTATCTTATGTTTCCCCTCCCAATGGAGTCAGATAGTTCCCGTAGCATTCTTGCATTTTTTAAAGAAATTGTGGCGCTCCTCTCGCGTCTGGTCGTTTCGCTGGTCCGTCCTCCCTGTGGTCTGCTTCTCCATGCTTGTACCAGCTCCGCCACCTCAGTCTTGGTCTCTCTGGTGAAGTCCTCCTGTTCTTTCATGTTATTCCTGAGCTCCCTGAACTGCCTCTGAGTCCCTGTCATGGAGTGACGTCAGGGCTACGCCTTTGACTTTCCTGTCATTCAGGTGCCGTTGTCTGGGCCCTGGGCTCGGGTGGGACTGTCGTCTGTCCCTGGCTGTTCGCGCTGCAGGGGCCGCAGTGGACTTGGGACTCAAACTGGGAAGTTCAGCCGGTCGTGCTCCTGTTGCCCAGTAGGCGGTGCTCGAGCGCGTTTGCATTTCCCGCTAGCTGCAGGTTTAAGGGGAGACAAGGGTCTTCTGCATCCACATGACGCTCGTTTTTAAAATAAGAGCAAAATGCGCGAGTAGCCGCGCAGACGCAGCGCGGGCGGCATGCGGGCTCCATAGCTGCTTGCACTGCTCTGGGTTTTGTTTTTTTAGATTTATTTTGCTTTTTTTTTTTGAGAGAAGGTGAGAGAGAGAAGGGGGAGGGCCCAGAGCCGTCTCCCTACTTGTGCATCATCAATTGTGACATAGTTTCATTCCACACAGGTGGACGTGGGGTCGCGCAGGTCGAGCACTGAACCGGGGGCCTCCCCACGTGGGAGGCGAGAAATTCTGCTGCCACAGTTCATTCCCAGCCCTTCTTGGTGTGTGTGCCCAGTGGGTGGGACACGCCTGTTCCGCCCGCACGTTCCCGTCCTTGGCTGGCTCTCCCGTCTCATATACAGGCATCCAGTGCGGTGTCGCCTGTGTCCTGTGTGCTCCCTGTGCCGGTGGCACCAGGATAGCCGGGTTGGTGTGTGCATATACACGCGTGTGGGAGAGACGGGGTCGCCGCTGTCAGCAGCAGGCTGCCTGGGGAGCCGGCTCTTCTCCCCGGCCCACCCTATGTGTGACCAGCTGGATCCCCTTGCTGCGGACTGGGGTGGGCTGTTTTGGGGTGTCCGGCTGCAGGGCTTTTTGAGGGGAAGGCTTTTTCTGGGGTGAGCTTAGCAGCCGGACCCGAGCGCAGCAGCATCTGTTTGGTCCCTGCCGGCCGAGGCGCCCTGGCCACTCGGGTGCCCGGGAGGGGGGCGGCCTGGGCAGCGCCTGTTGCAGCCTGAGCCACACTGTGAAGCCACACATACTGCGCGTCTCAGGCCCGGCTCTGCTGCCCTGAATGCCGTGCTTGTGAAAGTGCATCCGCGTGGGGCGGGGCGCAGGGTGGTGGGTGACCTGCCCGCCCAGGCCTGTGCCTCCTGTGGGCAGTGGGGGGCAGATGCCGGCAGTCACAGCACATGGGGTCCCCAGGGAGGCTCCGTCTGGAGCTCCTGCTGCCCCTTGTCCCCAGCATCCCCTGCCCCTTCCCACAGCATCTGCCGAGGCCTGTGCTCAGAGATGCACTCACAGCCTTTCGCTGGTCCCTCTGCAGAAAGCCCATGCCTGCTCTCGGGACCACAGCTTTCAGCCCCTGGCCTGAGCCCCCTGCTGCCCCTCGGCCGTGACAACGCTGCAGGGGGTTTGTCCGTGCCGCTCAGGGAGCTGGGTCCAGGGGCGTCCCGTCGTGGCGGCTGGGCAGATGGGGGGCGGGTGCCGTGACAGGGGGGTGGCACTTGGGACCCGGCCCATCCCTGCAGTTGGGGGTGCGTGCGCGGGGGGCTTGCTGAAGGATCTTTGTGGGCGGGGCATTGCTGGGAGGGTGGGGCTGGACCTGACGGGAGCCCCGCCCCACTGCAGGTACATGTCGCAGAGCAAGCACGCGGAGGCCCGGGAGCTCATGTGCTCGGGGGCGCTGCTGTTCTTCAGCCACGGCCAGGTGAGCGGCAGCATCCCCAGGGTCCCGCTGTGTCTAGGACAGGCCTGCTGCATGACTGGCCGGGGGCAGTCCTGGCCCTGGGCCGGGGGTGTCACTGGGCTGCACTGCTGGTGGCTTTGGCCATGACCTTGTGCCGGGAGCCGGGCACAGGCTGCCCCTCACCGCCCGTCCCTGCCCATCTGCTCGTTTGCAGCAAAACAGCGCCGCCGACCTGTCCATGCTGGTGCTGGAGTCGCTGGAGAAGGCGGACATGGGCGTGGCCAACGAGCTGCTGGGTGAGCCCCCAGGGGCTCCCGGGACACCTGGGCACACACATGTGCACATGCACACACTTGGGGGCCCCGGGCCGCGTGCATTTGGGGAGCCTGAGGAGGAATCGCGGGCCCCAGAGGGACGCGCGGGGACAGCACCAGTGACTTCTCGGCTCTGAGTGCAGGCGCCGTCTTTACTCAGTGCCCTGAGCGGAAGTGGTCACGTGCCCTTTCGGCCCGTCTGTCTTGTTTGTAGAAAACCTGGCCAAACTGTTCAGTCTGATGGACCCAAATTCTCCAGAGCGAGTGGCTTTTGTGTCCAGAGCCCTGAAGTGGTCCAGTGGGGGCTCCGGGAAGCTGGGCCACCCCCGGCTGCACCAGCTGCTGGCTGTCACCCTGTGGAAAGGTAGGGCCACCACCGCCAACGAGGGGTCAGGCCCGAGAGCCAGGGAACGGGTCCTCCTGGGGGTGACAGGAGAGGGGGCGCTCCCTGTGCCAGCTGCTCCTGGTCCCGGCCTCGGCCGGGTGTCACCGTGCCACCATGTGTCCCAGCGCCCCTGACTCGCCCACGCCCTGCTCCCCACCCCCGGATCGTGTCCATGGCCCCCCTGGAGCCTCTGTCCTGCCTGCCTGCTGCCCATGGGGTTGGGGAGTCCCCGGCCGTGTGCAGGGCCAGCCCCTGGGCTGTGCTGAGGCCGAGCCCACGGCCGATGTGCCCGCAATGTGGGAGCGCCAGCGAGGCTCCGTGGCCACGGGCGAGCGGAGTCATCAGACCCCTCGAGGGCGGGGTGTGGGGCGTAGGGTGTGGGGCGCGGGGCGTGTCTGCTCCCCCACCCGCCCACGGGCTGTGCTCCCCCCGCAGAGCAGAACTACTGTGAGTCTCGCTACCATTTCCTGCACTCGGCGGATGGCGAGGGCTGCGCCAACATGCTGGTGGAGTACTCGACCGCCAGGGGCTTCCGCAGCGAGGTGGACATGTTCGTGGCTCAGGCCGTCCTGCAGTAGGTGCCCAGCGTTCACGGGGCCCAGAAATGGGGCTGCACACGCAGCCTGCACGGCTCTGCCTCCCCTCCCCCCCGGGCCCTCCCTCCAGCTGTTACTGTGAAGACACAGCACAGCGGGGGTGGGGTGGGGTGCCTGCCCGTCTCCCCCGGGCTTGTGGGCACGGGGGGTGCTCTCTGGGTGGGGGGCGGGCCACACGCCTACTGTATCCTCAGCACCGCAGCTTCCGAGCTGACCTTAAAAGTGGATCGTTTCTCCGCCTGGAGTCCACCCGCCCCTGGCGTTTAGCGCTGTCTGGACAGGCCCCTCTGAGCCTTCAGTAGCCAGGCGGGGGGTCCGCGCAGCCATGCCCAGGGGCGGAGAGCAGGGCCTCACACCCCCGGCCCCTGGGCTGGAGATACCACACGTGTGCCCGCAGGTGTGTGGAGAGCCCCCCGATCACACCTGTCGGCTGTGCACACGTCACCTTGCTAAGCGTGGCTCTCCTCCCGTGAACGCTGCCGTGGCCACAGCCCGAGGTCCCTCCCTCCCTCGCACCCGTGGCGCCTCTGGGCCCGGCCTCGGGGGACGTGTCCCAGCCCGGTGTGCTGCCTGCGGCCCTGAGGCTTGCACAGCCCTCACCACGGTCCCTCGTCCCCAGGTTTCTCTGCTTGAAAAACAAGAGCAGCGCCTCGATGGTATTCACCACGTACACACAGAAGCACCCCTCAATCGAGGACGGCCCCCCATTCGTCCAGCCGCTCCTCAACTTCATCTGGTTCCTGCTGCTGGCTGTGGACGGGTGCGCGTGTGGGGATGGGGGTGGCCTGTCCGGTGTGCATGTGCACGTGTGTGCATGTAGGGATGGGGGTGGTCCTGTGTATGTGTGCGTGTGGGGATGGGGGCGGTCTGTCCTGTGTGCATGTGCACACGTGTGCGTGTAGGGATGGGGTGGTCTGTCGTGTGCGTGTAGGGATGGGGGTGGTCTGTCCTGTGTGCATGTGCGCGCGTGTGCATATAGGGATGGGGGAGGTCTGTCCTTTGTGCATGTGCACACGTGTGCGTGTAGGGATGGGGTGGTCTGTCGTGTGCATGTAGGGATGGGGTGGTCTGTCCTGTGTGCATGTGCACGTGTGTGCGTGTAGGGATGGGGTGGTCTGTCGTGTGTGTGTGCACATGTGCAGGGGTGGCTGGTGGTCTTTGTCCTGCTCACATGGGTGGGCTCCGTGTGCCGTTTTAGGGGCAAGCTGACGGTGTTCACAGTGCTGTGTGAGCAGTACCAGCCGTCACTGCGGCGGGACCCCATGTACAATGAGGTGAGGCTGGTGGGGGCGGTGGGGGGAGCAGGCAGGCGCCCGGCTCCGCCCCCGCCTCCGCCCCCACCTCACACCCGCCTGCGCCTCTTGCAGTACCTGGACCGGATAGGACAGCTGTTCTTCGGCGTGCCGCCCAAGCAGACATCTTCCTACGGGGGCCTGCTCGGTAAGGCGGGCCCAGGCGGGGTGCGCAGCCCAGACCTGCCAGCCCACCTCCCCCCACCCCCCAGCATGCCTGTCGCTGCCCGGCCTCCTAGCCCCCCGGCCAGAGAGTCTCTTTTTCACAGTAAAACGCACGTCACAGGGGATGGGCCATCGCAGCCACATTAAGTGTCCAGCTTGGGGGCCTTAAGTGCATTCGTGCAGCTGCCACCACCGTCCACCTTCCTGAACTGAGACATGCCCCTCCCCCAACCTACTTCCCATCTCAGGGACCTGGCTCCTCTGGGGACCTCCTGGAGGGGGAACCCACAGCCCTTGTCCTTCTGTCACCGGCTGACCTCACTCAGCACGACGTCCTCAGGGTCCAGTCGTGCTGCCGCTGGTGTCACAATGTCCTTCCCCTCCGAGGCTGAGTCCCACTCGGCTGTGTGGACGGACCGCACGCGTCTGCCCCTCGTCCTCCGTGGACTCCGGGTTCCTCCACCTGCTGGGCTGTGAGCATGGGGGGCCCTGCCTGCAGTGCTGCTGAGCACACGGTGATCCTGTGTTCAGTTTTTGGAGGACCCTGCAGACTGTGACCCACAGTGGCTGCCGCGTCCCTCGTGGCCAAGGTGGTGGCCCCTTGTCGCCTGCTCCTTGGCCGTCTTTGTATCTGTACATCTCTTCCCATCACTTGCCTGTCTTTGAACTGGGTTTGTTTTAGGAGTTCTCTACATTCTGGATGTTAATCCCTCATCAGATACACAATTTGCAAATACTTTCTCCTGACAGTTTTTAAGTGGGGTATTTGTGTTTGGGTTTTATAGATACATGATCACATCGTCTGTATGCAGTTTCCCTCCCTCCCTCGCCTGCTTGCTCTGGGCTCCCAGGGCCGCTGAACCACCAGCTGTGTCTTAGAGGGAAGCTCTTGCTTCTCACTGCTGAGGGGGGTGTTGGCTGCGCATTTGCATGAACGGCCTCTGTCATATGCAGGCCATGTCCTGTCCCTGGTTTGCTGCGTGTCAGTGACAGAGTTAAATTTTGTCACACGCTCTGTGCATCACTTGACAGGACCGTGTGGCTTCACATGGATTGGTTTTTGCACGTTGAACCTTGCATTTCAGGAATTCCTTTTAAACCTGCTGCTGAAACGTGTGCTAATATTTTGTGGAGGATTTTTGGGTCGGTGTTCATCAAGGCTCCTGACGTGTGGTTTTCTTGCTCTGTCTTTCCCGACTCTGGGTCAGGCGCATGCTGGCCTCAGACGGGTCAGGAGTGCTCCCGCCTCTGATTATGTGGAGTCAGAAGTATCAGTGTTAGTTCTGTTAGTGCTAGGCCTTCCTCTGTTGGGAGATTCTTGACTGTGGATTCAGCCTCTGTCCTCACTGCAGGTCTACTTAGGTCGCGGGTTTCTGTGTGATTTACTTGGTGGGTGTTGGAGGCCCGGCCGCCCCCGAATCCTGTGCGGCCTTCACATGCATTCTGAGGTGAACTTGCGCTCTCATCCCGGGCAGGGGCCGGCACAGCCCTGGTTCCCCGGGATCTGTAATCCTGAGGGTGCTGCACCTGACTTCTGCACAGGGTTCAGAATCGTGCAGCACGTTCTCCCAGGGCTCCCCTCTGGTCGGCCTTGTTCTGGTGACAGCTCTTCAGACTTCTGGTGGTGGCTGTGCCAGGGCCTCTGCCCAGTTGTCACATCTGCCGCGAGCACCCGGCGTACCCCGTGCGCTGCGATGCCCGTGGAGCAGTCCCTGCTGTGGCGCTGCCGGCGGCCCTGACGCGCATTTGCTTCCAGGGAACCTTCTCAGCAGCCTCATGGGCTCCTCGGAGCAGGAGGACGAGGGCAGTCAGGACGACAGCAGCCCCATTGAGCTGGACTGACACCGCCACCCGGACCTGCATGAAGACGCACCGGGCGCAGCTGCGCTGGGCCTGGGACGGGCCGCGGTCCTGGGGCCGCGTGGGCGTGTGTGCACCGGCCGCGGGCTGCGGGCCGCGTGCTGCTCAGCTCCACCCGCAATAAAGCACAGGCCTGCGCGCCACCTCCCTCTCCCCGTCCTTGTCTCTGGTTTGCTTTGGGGCGCGAGGGCGGCCTGGGCCCGTCCACGCGGCTGGGGAGCGGCTGCCCGGCCCCCAGTGTCCGGCAGGGGCCCGGGCGCTGCCCGTGCCAAACCCCGGGGCCTCAGCCCACTGCCCGGCGAGGACAGGGCAGGACGGGCCCCGCGGGGCACACTATTTATTTCACGGGGGGAGACGCCTCCGACCTGACGCGTGAGGTTCTAACTGAATGGCCGTCCAGGCGCGAGCGCCTCTGTCCCCACACGGATGTGACGTCGGGAGTTCCCAGGACACTTACAAAGGGGACACAGTTTATTTTTTCACAATTAAAGTAAGTTGTAGATTAATATGGCGATCATGCATGGGAAGGAGCGAGACACAATTCTATTTACTGTAAAGATGGAATTTAAAGGACGGTTTGTGTTCATTGTCGAGTTTAAATAAATCCTTTCTACTGGGCTCTGCCGCGCTGGTCCTTTCTGAGGGCGCTGCGGCCGCGGTGGCCGATGGGACAGCCTCGTTCCACTGAGGGGCGGGGCCTCTGCTGCCAGGTGGAGCCAGGCGGATGCGGACGGCGTGCAGGACGCACGCCCGGTGCCCCCGGCACCCGCTCCATCTGGGGGTCGCTGCCCGGCCGCTGCAGGGACAGCGGCCCGAGGACCCGGGCTGGGAGCGGCCCCTTGTGCGTGCGCACGTGCGCGCCTCCGTTAGCTGCACGCTCAGCGTCTCGTGCGCACGTGCGCGCTCAGGCGGCAGACGTGATGGGTGGGGGGCGCCCCCGCGTGGTCTCTCCACCCCCCAAGGACAGCAAGGTCAGGACCCTGACCCGGGCCGTGGACACGAGCCGAGCCCCCCACAACGGCTGCTTGACCCGGGTTTGTCCTCCACTCGGGTCCCCAGGACCCACGGCGGACACAGCAGACGCCCCATAAATGCTTGCTGGGGGGCGGGGCGTGCAGGCCACGCTGTCCCCACGCGCCGCCCCTGATCTGGGGGGAGAGGCGGCCCCAGAGGCAGCGCGTGGCCAGCGGGCGGGGCGGGGGTCACGCAGGGACAGGAGCCCGGTGGCCGCTGCGAGCTTCCGGGGAGAAGGTCCTGGTGGCCGGGATCGGGGCCGCTCCCGCATCCGCTGGCCGCGCCAGGGGGTCGGCGCCTCGGGGCTCTGGCGTCACTAGGGCTTGTGCTTGAAATGCGCCTCCACTGCAAGAGGGACTGGTGTCTGCCCAGCGAGGCCACAACGCAGCGCAGGCCCCTCCCCGGTCCCCGGCTCCACCCCCCCACCCCGCTCCTCCCTGGCCCCGGGCCCCCGCGCCTGGCCGCACCCACCTGCGTACTCCTGCGGCAGCATCGGCCGGTCCACCACCTTCCCCAAGGCCTCCAGCCACGCGCGCTGCTCCGCCTCCGTCTCGCAGGCCAGCAGGAACCGGCGCTCCGGCGTGACGATGGTGATGCCGTGCGGCCAGCGGTGGCCCTGCGTGGCTGGCGGGAGCCTGTCGAGCACCGTGTAGCCGCTCTCCCTGCTGCCGATGAAGACCTCCCCTCGCGCGAAGGCGTCCTGCGGATGGGCTCGGGCTCAGCTGCGGCCTCGGCTCCCTCCCGCCCCTGCCCCGGGCTTGGGGCGCTGCTCACCAGGGGGTCTTTGAAGTACATGAGCCGGCGGTCGTCCATGGTGAACCAGCGCTTCCGGAAGCCTTCGGTTTGCTGCGGGGCAGAGCGCCCGTGAGCCGCCGGCCCGCGGAAGGCACTGCCCACAGCTGCCCCCCCAGGAGGGCCGGGCCTGCAGGTGCCTCCCAGCCCCCGCCCCCAGGGCCCAGGCCGCGGCAGCCGGTCCACGCACCTTGGGCCCGGTCTTCTCCATGTAGCCTTCCTTCAGGTAGTTCCTGGTCAGCTTCGGCACCAGCTGGGGTGGAAAGTGGGCTCAGGCCCCGTGCCTGACCCGACGCCCTCGCCCCCACCCAGGGCGAAGTAGGGTTGCTGTGGCCACTTCAGTGGGACTGGGGCCCCTCGGGGTCCATGTGGGCCCAGGTCGGCCCCCAGCCTACCCCAGGGGCACTGGCAGCAGCAGCCACTTACGTCCGCGTCGCTGGCCCCGGGGAAGGCCACCTGCAGGTAGTGGAAGCGGGCGGCACGCAGGGCGTTGAACCAGTGCACCATCTCCTGCGGGAGGATCTGGGCGTGGGCGTGGGCGTGGGCGTGGGCGGGGCCTTAGAAGGGGTGGGTGGGGTGGGGCGGGGGCTGGTAGAGAGGAGTGGGTGGGGGAGGGAACTTGGGGGCCCCTAGCCTGCAAGCTGTGCCGCCCTTGGACCCCTCCAGGGCTGCCCGGGACACCGCAGGAGCGTGGGCACAGGCCTGCTGCCCGAGGCAGCCTAGGGGGCGACCACACAGCAGGCGGACCAGCCGTCCAAGCCCTGCCGGGGCCCTGACCTGCTTCGGGACCTGGGCGGCCTCTTCTCAGACGGGCTGTTTCCATGACCTGCCCGTCATCTTGCCCAGAAGAGGTTCATCCGCATAAACCCAGCCCGGCCCCGCCCCCTCTGAGCCCGGCCCCGCCTCCCCCGCCCACCTTGCCGTCCTCGTGGTAAATGAAGATGTTGCGAGTGCTGTTATCCTTCAGGTAGGTGACCTGCAGGCCGTGCGGGTGGCCCACCTTGGCCGGCTGGAAGGTGGCGTTCAGGTGCTCGATCTTCATGACGGCCTTGGGCTCCTTGGCCTGGGAAACAAGGTGGGTAGGGCCTCAACGCCCGCCCGGCAGGGGTTTCCCAGCTCTGGCTCTGCATGTTGGCTGCACACGGCTATGCTGTGCACCTTCGGGCAAGTGCCTACCCTCTCTGGTCTAAGTCAAGGGTACGAGGATGGGCACCGACCTCCCAGCCCGACTTCCTTCTCCTTGCACTGGAGGCGGCCACGCTGTGGCCACGGGCCTCCTGAGCTCATTTGTGTCCCAGGTGACGTTCTGACCTGGGGGCTCTGCCAGCCACAGGGCCCTCCCACTGCAGTGCCCTCTGTCCCTCTCAGTCTGGGAGTGCCCCCCAGGGGTGGTGAGGGGAGAGGCCCCGGGATGCCTGGCTCCCAGGAACCAAATGCTCTCAGGGCCCGTGTGCAGCCACCACAGGCCCCGGCCCTGGCCGCTCACGTCGCTTCGGTTGAAATACTTCAGGGCGCCCTCTCGCTCAGTCAGCACGAACTTCCGGCTCAGAAACTGCCCGTTGTCCCGGCCGCGCTTCCAGAGGAAGCCCTCCCGGTACCCTGGGGGGGCAGGGGTGAGGGGAAGCGGCGTCAGGGGGCCCATGGGGCCTGAGCCCGCCCGTGGAGGGCATGGCAGGTGGGCTCCAGTCTCCAGGGGCCCCGCTGTCCTCGGGCGGGAGGCTGGGTGGGCCGGACGGCAGCAGGGCCCTGGGCAGCCGCTCCTCAGACGGGCTGTTTCCATGACCTGCTCTTCACCTTGCCCAGAAGAGGTTCATCAGTGTGAACCCAGCCGGGCCCCGCCTCCCGGCCCTCAGCCCCGCCTCCCTGAACCCGGCCCCGGCTCCTGGCCCTCAGCCCCGCCTCTCGGCCCCGCCTCCCTGCCCTCAGCTCCGCCTCTCCGAACCCGGCCCCGCCTCCCCCACTCTGGGCCCCGAGGCGCAGCGGGGTCAGGGCTGAGGGTGGACCCGGGGAGTGCCCAAGGTGAAGGTTGCTGCTGAGTGACACCTGCCAGCAGGGTGTCCCCCACACCTGACACGTGGTCTCGTCTCGTCTGGTATTATCCCCACTGTGCAGAAGAGGGGACTGGGGCTCACAGACGCGAGGTCCTGGTCCAAGATCACCTCACCTATGAGGGCTGGAGCCCACGCGGGAAGCCAGGGGTCTGAGGCCGGGAGTGCTCACCTGCCTGCGCTGCCCGCGGGGCTCAGCAGGTGGCAGCAGAGCCTCAGGCCACGCGGGCTGCACAGGGCTTGGACTCCTGCCCCAGCTACCGAGTCCGCAGGCCACGTGCACAGAGCCTGTCTGGCCCCCAAGCCCATGCGCTTCCCAACGGCGAGCTGCCAGGTTGCCGAGCTTCAGGCTCTGAGACGGCGGCTGCGGCAGGTACCCTGGGTGGGTGCGGGCCAGGGTCCCTGACACGGCCCCTGCAGATGGACAGCTAGCTACCTGGCCCTTGGCTTGAAGTCCGTGTCCTCTCTCCGCCTGGGAGTGGACACCTGCTCACTGCTACACGTGAGTCCCAGCAACACAGCGCAGGCCTGAGGGGTCCACTGCTCGGCCCCCAACAACTCGTGCTGACTGTGCCCACAAGGGGCCTGTCCAGACCCCCGGCTGCGTGAGAAGTCTCCCAAAGGACTGGCCGTCATGGGGCAGACGGCTCACCCAGCATTTACTGAGCACCTGCTGTGTGCCTGGCACCCAGGAGGGCCTGACCCCCTCAGCTCTGCTCCCATGACATTCAGGACAAGCGGGGAGGGGCGGCAGCCCGCTCTGCCTGCTCTACACAGCCAGCTGGGGGGCATGAGGAGGCCGTGGGGTAACACCCCAGGGACAGCAGGGTCTAAGGCCCCCACAGGAAGTGCCGTTGGTGACAGGGCGGCCTGGGCGCTGGACCCGTGGACAGCGGGGGCCATTGTCCAGGATGAAAGGCAGCAATTGAGGCTCTGGCTCCAGGCAGGGTCAGCGTGGGCAGGGAGCCAGGAGCAGCTGTCACCTGGTCACACCCCCACCCCCCCGCGACCTCAGCCGTGGTGCAGACAGGCAGGGGCGGGCCAGCGCAGTGCCTGCCCGTCGGGGGTCCACCTGCAACCCGGCGCCTCCCCACACGCTGGCTGCTGACAGCAGGGCCTGTCCGCCTGGCTCCCCCCAGGCTCACGCAGTGACCGAGAGGGAGCCCGCTAGGACAGCGGGCGACGTGCCTAAAACCACTGTCCTGCTCACAGAGGCGCCACCGGGGCCCCCTTGGCCCAGGGTCCCCAAAGCCACCCCGCCCTCCTGCCTGCCTCCTAGGACCCTGGCTTAGGCCCAGCGCCAGGGAGGCTGCTGGCCACGAGTCCTGTCCAGTGTCCCTCAGGCTGATTGACATCTCGTGACTGGGGTGAGGTTGTGCATTTCTGGGGAGGTGGTCATCACACCTGTGGGGGTGACACAGGACTGGTCGGTCACCTGGGGACGGGGGCCCGCTGCTCTGTCACCTTGTCTGTTGCCATCAGTGTCCTGGGAGAGGCTGGCCTGAGGCCACAGTCCTGTCCCCTGACTCCCGCCCTCGGGCCGGAGCACCCATCTTGGGCCCTGTCCCATTTCCGTGTGTCGTCAGGAAGCTGTGCCTCCCTCCTCACAGGCCAGTTCTGGGGGCCGAGTGCAGAGCCCCGCAGGGGTCATGCTGAGCCTGGGCGGGGCTGTGTGCCTGAGAGGCCTTGCGCACAAGCTGGAGGCGAGCGCAGAGTCTCAGGCCGGGTGCAGAGCCTGGGGGGAGGGGCGCGCACAGAGCCAGGGGGTCGTGCAGAGCTGACAGCGGCGGCGCCCCGCCCTGGCCTCCGGCCGTTCCCTCTGTGCTGCACACCGGCCGGACCGGCTCCTCCTGGGCCACCCAGAGCACAGGTACCTCCTGCACCGGCCAGGAGGGCCCTGCGGCCCTGCGGGTCCCCATGCGCAGGTTGCACTCAGGCGTGGCTGGGACCTCAGGGGACTCTGAGCGCCAGGTCACTGGCTCAAAGGACGGCCAGGCGGCTGGACACGCGTTCAGGCCCCTCACCAGTGACCCGGGTTCCCAGCAGCCCGCAGCAGGGGGCGCGCGCCTCACCTGCCGAGTACGGCTCCTGCAGCTCGGGGTCCGTGAACTCCTGCCGCTCGTACTTGGCCCGGATCCACTGCTCGCGCAGGAGGCTGGGGGACAGCAGGTGGGGGGCCGTGAGGACGTGCCCCGAGCCCCACTGCGGGGACGCTCCCAGCTGCCCACGGGGACGCACCCGGCTTCAGGGGCTGCTGGTCGGAGCCACTACACGCACGTCGTGTGGCCTCACAGGTGTGGAAGGGCCTCCAGCTTTGACTTTTAAATGGGTTTGCTAATCAGTTTTATCCCTTAATACCTGCCTTTCCTAAGGAATTGAGATATAATTCACACGCCATCAAACCCCCCATGGAAAGTGCTCCAGTCAGCAGTTCATACTACACTCACCACCGCCATCTACTTCCAGAACATTCCATCACTGCCAGTCGACACCGGCGCCCGTTAGCGCTCACTCCCCGGCCCCCAACCACGAACCCCCACGCGGCGTCCGCATCCGCGGGCTCTGGACAGTTCGCCAGACGACGCTGCAAGGCGGAGCCTCCGGAGCGGACCCCGGCAGCGCGGACCCGGCAGGACCCCCGGGCGCCCGAGGGCAGGTCAGACCCAGCCCAGCTGCACTGGGGCCGCCCAGGTGTGGAGGTGACCTATTCCCACACTGCCCCCCACGGGCCTCTGCAGCCCCAGGTGGGCACCAGACACCCTTGCACCCCCAATCCTGGTGCAGCCCAGTGTGGGGGGGCACCTGCTGAAATGACCCTGAGGACAAATGTGGCTGAGGGGCGTGGCCGGGCTGCGGGCCACCCACCCGCGTTGTCTGTGGCCTCTCTCTGGCCCCCAGACCCGCTGTGTCCTCCTGAGTTGAGTGACTCAGGACACCCTGCCCAGAGGTCGGGGCTGGGCTTGGCCACCTGGGGAGGTGACCCCCTCAGGCCTCAGTTTCCCCTGATACACAGTGAGTGGTGTGCCCAGCCGGCTCCTTCCCTTTTACTCCAGGGAAACGACACAGCACCCCCCTCACCCTGCGTCACAGCTCGTTTCCACCCGCCCTGTGCCCCTTGAGCCCCATCATTTCATGTGTGTGATTCCGGGGCTGTTGCGCTCCCCCAAACAACCTGCTGTTGGCATCCTAACCCTGAGGGCGGCAGACGGGCCCCCACGTGGAAACGAGAGTCTGCATGCTCCTAAGCTGACAGTCGCCTGCAGACGGTGGGCCTGACCTGGGTCTTTATAAAAAGGGGAAAGTGGGTCACAGACACACACTGAGAGACAACCACAGGGAGACGATGCCGTGTACGTGCCCAGGAGAGGCCTCAGGGGGACCCAGCCCGTCACCTCTAGGACTGTGACACCGTGGATGCTGTCACGTGAGCTGCTGGCCTGTGGTGCTTTGTCACCAGGGCCCAGGAAGTGAGTGCAGCACCCTCTTTGGCAGGGACGCTGCCCTCTGGGGCCCTGGAGCATAGCTCAGGCGCTAGAGCTTCTGGGACCCGGGGAGAGTGGGACGCCCACAGGCCCTCAGCTCCCGGGAAGCGGGGGCCGCCCACCTGCCGTCACGCAGGGAGTGGGCAGGGGACTGGCTTTCATCAGAGTAAGACTGAAAGGAGTGGTGTGACTGGCTTTCCCTGTGTCTGTCCCAAAACTAAGGGCACCGGAGCGACCAGGAAGGGAGCCTGGGTCCCTGCTGCTCTGAGTCACCGGCCGGCCGCTAGTGCGACCGCATCGCTGGACCCTCTGGCCTCACTGGCTTCTTCCCCCATGCCAGCTCCTGGGGGCTCCGCACCTCACCCAGGAGGGAAGGGAGGAAGCACCGTGTCCAGAGAACTCACATGCCCACGTCAGCTCGTTAGGTCCCCATGACACGCGGGTCCCGGCCTCACAGCCTCACAGCTGGGGCACAAGGGACTGTGGGCTTCAGCCTCCTGGGGCTGCTGCAGGCCTGTCCTGCAAGGAGCCCTGCTCTGAGTCTGCAAAGCCCGGAGGCTGCACACTGAGCACACAAAGGCGTCGAGCCAGGGCCTGCCCCCCACAGCCCCCACAGTGTACACACACACCCCTTCTCCAGTAGTGCCGAGTTCCACGGGGGCTGCAGCATCACCCCCTCACCTCCCAGGCTCCTGCAGCTGGTTAGGCTCCCTGTGGGCCCGTCCCCCTGAGGGGCTTCTCTGAGGCCCCGCTCTGGGCAGCCACACCCTTGGGGCCTGGGCTGACAGGCCTGAGTCCTGCAGGTGGGCACAGTGTCGGCTCAGCTCCTGAACCTTTACCTGGTGGAGGCTTCTAGAAAGCGGGGCCAGCTTGGGGGCTCAGAGCACGCTCCCCCTGGGACACCCTGGCCACACACCCCTTCAACCCCACCCGGGCACTGGCCGCCATGCCAAGAACCAAGACAGCGTGAGGTGACGAGCCGAGCTGCGTGCAGTGTGGCCAGGGCGTCCCCAGCGCTCCCGCTCTTCCCCCTCCCGGAGCCCCGAGTGGGCTGCTCCTCTGACAAAGCCCCTTTGTTACTCACTGGCAGTCGGAGGGTGTGGGCCGGTAGTGGAAAGGGGGCACTTTGCACTCGTATGCAGCCCTCGCAGCATTGTTCCCGTGGGAGGCCATGAACTGCAAGAGAGGGAGGGGTGAGGGCCGCTGGAGGCCAGGTGACCCCAGGGCCCTGCGGGCTTGGCCACTGCAGGGTGGGAACCAGCTGGAGCCAGCTGGAAGGAGGGGGGTGGGGCAGAGGGGACGGCTTCCTTGGGACGCTCTGAGCTGTCCCAGCCACAGCCCCACGGCCACCCCCAGGTGTCACCCCGGCCACAGAGCTATTCCCTCTGCCAGACGTGCCCTGCATCTGCCTCACACAAGGCCTGGCACGATCCTAAGAGGGACCCATATTTAGGGAGCAGGTAACAGGCACAGACACGGGGAGGGCCCTGGAGACAGACAGTAAGAATGTGGTCACAGGCTGTGAGCAACACAAGAACAGAAAGGGGAGGTAGGACAGCAGGGTGATGACACAGGTGGCGGGGAAGGGCCCTGGGGGAGGTGGTGCCAGGGCGTCCCTGGAGGGAAAACAGCTCGTGCAAAGACCCTGAGGCTGGGCCGTGCCAGGCACATGGGAGGTGCCCCAGGAAGATCAGATGCGAAACAGGCTGCTCCCACATCAGAATCTAACTAGAATCAATTTGTCTACATAAAACATCGATCTGCTGGCAGGTGTGACAGAAGGAAAGTCCCTCTGCAAAAACAACCTGCACTGTGCCTAAGACTCAGTCAGCCTAACGAGCTACGTTCAGTCTCCACAAAGAAGCTCTCATTGGGAAGCCGGGATGGCTCAGTGGGTTGGGCGCTCACTTTGCAGCACTGGGGACCGAGGATCGAATCCCGGCTCCAGCCCATGGGGAACCATGTGCTGAGCTGGGAGCTCCCCCAGTTCAGTTCTCTCTCTCTCTCTCTGTATCTTTCTCTCTCTCTCTCTCTCTCTCTCTCTCTCTCTCTCTGTCAAAAAAAAAAAAAAAAAAAAAAGAAGCTCCCACTCCTGAGGAGGCGACTGCAAGGTGACAAACAAGCCCCACGTCCCCGCAGGAGACGGAGGCCGAGAGGCACCGACACTGGACGCTCAGGGACAGAAGCCACCCACGGGCCCAGCACATGGGGCACTCGGAACAGGCAAGTCCTAGACAGACAGCGGGGCTGTGCCTGCTTGTGCCTGGGGAGCGGGCGTCAGGTGACAAAAATGCACTAAAACTGACCCCGGTGACACTGCGTGAATGGACACACTGAAAGCCGCTGAGTTGCACACTTTAAGTGGGCGAAATGTAGGACATGTGAGTGATAGCCCAATAAAGCTGTGTTTTTAAGAAGATGCTCCAGGAGAGCACAGTTCAGAGAAAAACATGGAAAGAAACCAAGGGATCGGGGAGAAGACGAGACTCGCGTGCCGGACCCCCCCGGACCCCACTCCCAGGGCCAGCTCCCCACCGGTCACGTCACAGAGGAGCCCTGGGCAGTGGGGCCGGCCCAGCAGATCCCCAGCCTCTCCTGGGGGGCGCTCCGCGACCTGTGGGCCAGGCCCCAGACCACCCTCTGAAGGACGGCAGGGCCCCTGCCCCTGGCCAGTCTCCCCTGGCAGCATGGTGTCTGGGCCCCCAGGACCCTCCCCAGGTGCGTCAGGCCGGCCGCCCCTGCTCTCTGACGGGGGGGGGGGGGGGCTCAGGACTCCTCACACGACACTCGGTGAGGGTCCCATGTGCCCAGATCCCAACTCGGCAGGTGGGGGGTGCACATGGGGCCACAACCTCAGACACCCCCGTCCCCACGGCGGCCCCAGGCCTCCTGACAGATGCCCTGGTCCCTGCAGGGACCCCCCAAGCAGCTGGTGACCCCTTGGCCTCCGTGGGGTCAGGCCCATCCTGTGGCATCCCCACCCCCCAGGCCGGCTGCACAGCCCGGCCTGCTGTCTGGACCCTGCTCACAGCCCCTCCCACCCCCCCGGCCCCCGGGACCACCACCCCCACTGCCTGTGTGTCACCGGCATCCCCTCACCCAGGAGCCTGGAGCAGGGGGATCAGGGCCCCCGCCAGGGCCCCCCACCCCCAGCGGCCGTACCTGCACTTGGGCATCCTCCCACGTGTCCAGGCGCACGGACTTGACCCTGCTGACCTGGGGGATGTTACGATGGATCCCGGAGCAGCTCAGGCAGATGAACACCCCAAGGGTGTGGGAGGCCCAGTCCGGATCTGGAAGGCAGAGGCCGGCGTCAGGGGCAGCAGGGCGTGGGACCAGGCCTCGGTCTCCCCACCTCTGCAAGGGGGTGCTGGGGACAGGACCCCTGAGCAGCAGCTTCCCCACCGGCCATGCCAGCTGCCTGGGGCACAGCTCTCCCAGACGGTGAGCAGACAGCGTGCTGGGCCGCGGCCGCGAGAGCGCCGACCCTGTCAGCGTGACAAGGACACTGGCTGGACCACATGCCCTGACGCTCTCCGGGCTGACGCATCTTGGTGTCATGTTATCTTGAAAAAGTTCAGCCGGAGCATGTGCGCAGATGAAGCGCACGTGGTGGAGGGAGCAGTCGGGAAGGTAAACAGGTTAGAGCAGCAAGGCTCAGAGCCCTTCACACCCACGGGTCCAACTGGGTGGGGACAGCACTGGGAGCCCCTCCCATCCTGAAACAGCAAGGGCAGGGCTGCCGACAGGAGCCCCCAGAACTGCCTCCTGGCCAAGCAGGCTGGGATTGAGGGGCCGAGGCCCCCAGCTTGAGCGGGGTTCCCTGGGGGCCCCAAATCGGCAACCATCCTGCTGCACCCACCCAGGAGCACCCCGGGGTCCCCTTGGCCTGAAGGGCAGGCGTCCACAGACCCAGGACCATGGGGGTGGCCCTGTGGAGGCCCCTGGGCCTGGGCCGAGGGGGACACCGTCCTTGATGCTAAGACAGGGCGGGGAGGGGCTGTGCCCAACCACAGTCTGAGCCCCTCAGATGCCAAGTGCCCGGGAAACTGAGTGTGCAGGGTGTGGGGGCCGAGGCACCCCTACTTCTTGGGCTGAGAACCCACCTGCCCGCAGCCGGAGGCCCAGCCCCACAGCCTCTGGGGTGCCCACCACCCCCCCCCCGGCTCGGGCCCCCTCCTGCAGGTGGGAGACCGAGGGTGGCAGACGGGTGAGCTCAGCGGTCAGAGGACAGGCAGTGTCCCCTCCCACCCTGGTCAGACAGTGCCCCGGTCCCTGTCCTGAAGGGTGTGAGCCCCTCTAGGGTCCAGTGGAGGAAGTGGGGGCCCAGGACACACCGCTTCTGAGTGGCACTCGGAATAGAGAAGTTTCAGGGGAAAAACAGCCATGTCATCTGGGGCCCGGCCGCCTCCCTGCACATCGGAGGGCAGCCCGGAGCCCCCGAGGCTTCACAGCCTGGGGTTTGGGGGTCTCCCCCCACACAGCCCAGAACAGCTCTGAGTGGGGGGAGTGGAGGTGGGGTGGGGCAGGCTGGGCCTCCGGCCCCCACAGCACATCTGCCCCCAGGACCCTCCGTCCGCTCCCGGCGTCCCACCCCTGCCCCAGCCCCCGGGAGCCAGAGTCGCACTTGGGAGGCGCACATCACACCAACTTTTTGTTAGGGGCACCCCACCCCACAACGCTGGGCGGCCCCTCCCACTGGCACACCTCAGCTCAGACGTCACCACACACAGAGGGCCCCTGACAGCATCTGGGGGCTCCCCCCACGTCCCCCATCTCATTTCCAAATAGTATGCACTCTGATCACAGAAGTGCACAGGGGGCAGCCATTGCTGTTGCCCCCAACACACACAAGCACATGCACATGCACACACATGTGCACACACACACACAGGTCACAGCCCCTGTTCCAGCTGAAGTGACTTCCAAGGGATTTAAAGGGCTGGTGCCTTCTGTCCCCAACCCTGCATGTTTCACTTGTCCCCTTTTGTCCCCTTTTGCTGACCAGACACTAAAGACTAGGACATTCAAAAGCAACTGCATATTCAGGGAAAATTAGAACGTGGTCACGCATGACCAGAAAATGGCTCAGAAAAGAGCCAAGAAGTCATTAAATTTACACCTCAGGCTGAGCTTCAGCACAGAATGTCCTACAACACCAATAAAACTAACAAAATAACAAAAAATAGCGAGCCCTAGGGAAGTGGGAGAATTTGATTTCCAGAGTTACCGCTCTATTAGATTCAAATGTCCAGAGTTCAACAAAAAAAATCACAAGGCATACAAATAACAGGGAAGTATGGACCATTGAAGGGGAAAAAATCAACAGAAACTGTCCCTAAAAAAAGACGTGATGAACGATCTACTAGACAAAGACTTTAAAACTACTGTCTTAAAAGATGCTCAAAGAATTAAAAGAAGATCTTGAGAAAGTCAAGAAAATGATGCATAAAATGGCGATATCAAAAGAAACCAAACAGAAATTTGGGAGCTGAAAAGCATAGTAACTGATGGAACATCCACTCCAGGGATTCACAGGTACCTATGAGCACAGAAGAAGGAATCAGTGAACGTGGAGAAAAGAGAACAGAAGTTATCAAGGCCAAGGGACAGGCAGAGAAAAGAATGAAAAGAAGTGAGCACAGCCCAAGGGCCCGCGGATGCACCCAGAGCCCCGGGGGAGGGAGAAAGGAGCGAGCGGGTATCTGAAGAAATGATGCAGGGAAAGCCGGGACGGCTCAGCGGGTTGAGCGCTCGCTTTGAGGCCAAGAGGACCGAGGATCGAATCCCGGCTCCGGCCCAGGCAGGACCCACATGCTGAACTGGGGAGTTCCCACGGTTCGGTTTTCTAGCTGTGTCTGTCTCTGTCTCTCTCTCTATCTGTCAAAAGTAAAATAGAAATAAATATGCACTGAAGATAAAATAATTACTCTCTATAAATATAAAAAGATATAAAAAAAAAAAAAAGAAATGATGCAGAAGACTTCCCAAATTTGATGAAAGATATGAATAAAACATCCAAGAAGCTCCATGAACTCTCATGAACTCCAAGAGGCCCATGCTGAGACACATTAAAATGGGACCAGACGTGCTGTTTTAAATGGGACAGAAAGCAACAGTATTGTTTCATTTCAAACAGTACCTATATAAAGGGGAGCCGGGATGGCTCAGCGGGTTAAGCGCTCACTTTTAAGCCCCAGGGACCGAGGATCGAATCCAAGCCCTGGCCTGTGCAGACCCATAAGCTGAATTGGGGTGTGCTTCCCATGTAGGAGCCCCCCCCCCAAAAAAATTAAAAAACAAAACAGTATATATGGCCAGCCTTGTATCACTGGACTAAATTCAAGGTGTCAATAGGCTGACCAGATGCACCATTTGAAACAGGACAGTAAAACAAAGAAAACTAGAAAATTCACAATTAGGGAAACTTAACATAGTTCGAAACAACCAATGGATCAAAGAAGAAACCACAAGGGAAGTTAGAAAATAATTAGAAATGAATGAAAATGAAAATGAAAACACAGCATACCAAAATTTATGGGATGCCAAAAAAAACAGTGGTGCTAAGGGGGAAATTTATACTTCAAAAAAATGCTTCCATTAAAAAAAAAAGAAAGACCTCAAACTATCAACTTAACTTACAACTTAAGGAACTAGAAAAAGAAGAACAAATTAACCCAAAGCTAACATAAGGAAGGAAATAATAAAGATTACAGCACAGATAAGTGAAATAGAGAATAGAAAAACAATACAGAAAAAATCAATAAGACCTAAAACTGGTTCTTTGAAAAGATCAGGAGAAGCCGGGATGGCTCAGTGGGTTGGGCGCTCACTTTGCAACGCCGGGGACCGAAGATCAAATCCCGGCCCCGGCCCATGCGGAACCATGTGCTGAGCTGGGGGCTCCCCTAGTTCAGTTCTCTCTCTGTCTCTGTATCTCTCTCTCTCTCCTCTGTCAAAATAAATATAAAATATATATTTAAAAGAAAAGATCAACCTATTGGCAAACCTTTAGCTAATTGGACTAAGAAAAAAGAGAGCGAGAGAGAAAGAAAGACTCAAATTACTGAAATCAGGAATGAAAGTGGGGACATGATTACTAATTTCCACAGATATAAAAAGGATTGTAAGAGGCTACTCTGGACAGCTGTGTGCCAGTACGCTGGATCACAGAGATGAAATGGACAAATTCCTAGAAACACAAAACCTACCAAGATTAATCATATGGAAATAGACAATCTGAATAGACCTGTGACTGGTAAGGAGACTGAACCAAAAACCTCTCGACAAAAAAAAGCTCTGGACCTCTGGCTGCACTGGGGAACTCTACCAAACGTTTTAAGAAAATTGACACCAATCTCCTGAACTCTTTCAAAAATCTGAAGGGAGGGGCACTTCCTAACTCAGCTATGAGGCCAGCATAACCCTAATGCTATAGCAACACAAAGACAGTGCAAGGAAACAAAACTACAGACCATTAACCACGGATGCAAACATCTTCAATGAAATCCTAGCAAACAGAATTCAACAGCACATTAAAGAGTTATGTCTTACGGCCCAGTAAGATCTATACCTGGAACGGAAAAATCACACACCACATGGACAGACGAAGAAGAAGGCAGCCACATGCTCATCTCCACTGAGGCAGGAAAAGCATCTGACAAAATCTAACGCTGTTTCATAAAAACACTAAAATAGAATAGAAGAAAACTACCTCCACATAGTAAAAGCTGCATGAAAAACCCACAGCTGACATCACACTCAACGGTGAAAGACTGAAAGTTTTTCTTCTAAAATCAGGAACAAGGCAAGGACACCCACTTTCACCACTTCCATGTAACACCGACTAGGGTTCTACCCATAACAAAAAATAAATAAAACGCATCCAAATTGTAAAAAAGAAAATATTATTTCTGTTCGCAGATGACATTATCTTATATGTAGAAAATCCTGAAGACTCCACAAAAGACAAACCAACAAAAAAACAGTTACAACTAATAAATGAATTGAGCAAAGCAACAGGATACAAAGTCAACATATAAAACTCAGTGGCATCTCTACACACTAAAAATGAAGAACCTGAAAATAAAATCCCCCCAATTAGATTTACAATAGCATCAAAAACAATACAAAAGTTAGAGATTATCTTTTTTTTTTCTTTTAAAGATTTATTTTTATTGTTTTTGACAGAGAGAAAGAGAGAGAGAGACAGAGACAGAGAGAAGGGGGAGGGCCCAGAACAGTCTCCATAGTTGTACATCATTGGCTTTTCCACATAGTTTCATTCCACAGGTGGGAGGGGCTGCACAGGACAGGAACTGGGCTGGGGTCTCACCCTGGTGAGAACCGAACTGGGGGCACTCCCCAGTTCAGCACATGGGTCCACACGGGCCGGGGCCGGGATTCGATCCCCGGTCCCCAGGGCTGCAAAGTGAACGCATAACCCACTAAGCCATCCCGGCTTCCATTTTTTTTTTAGAGATTATCTTAACCAAGGAGGTGAAAGACCTGTAAAATGAAAACTATGAAACATCACTGAAAGAAATTGAGAACAGTATAAATAAATGGAGACACATCTTACATTCATGAATCGGAAGACCTGGTATTATCAGGTGTCAGTATTACCCAAAGCGATCTACAGACTCAGTGCAATCCCTATCAAAACCCCAATGGTGTTTTCTGCAGAAAGAGAAAAACCCATTTTAAAATTCATATGGAATTTCAAAGGATCCTGACTAGCCAAAACAATATTGAAAAACAGTAACATCTTGATTTTAAAACATACTACAAAGATACAGTAATCCAAAAGGTGCAGTACTGGCATAGAAACAGACATACAGACCAGTGGAATAGAACAGAGAGCCCAGAAATAAACCTCACACATGCAAATGGATTTTGACAAGCGAGCCAAGTCCCCTCCCTAGGGAAGGGACAGTCTTTACAGCCAGTAGTGCTGGGACAACTGGACCTGCACATGCAAAGAATGAGACCGAACCTTCACAGAACAGCACATTCGAAAATCAACCCAAAATGGAGGTAAAAAACTAAAACTCCTAGAAGAAAGCATGGAACTAAAGCTTCACAACATTGGCTTTGTCAGTAATTTCTTGGACATGACACCAAAGGTACAGGTAACAGAAGAAAAAATACACAAATTAGACCTCAAGAAAAATTTTAAAATTTTGTGCAAAAAACACTGTCCACAGAGTAAGAAAGGCAACCCACAGAACAAGTGAAAATATTTGTAAGTCATACATCTGATAATGAATTAATATCTAGAATACATAGAAAACTCCTAAAACTCAACCACAATAATACGAAATGACTGAAAAAAGAGCAAAGGGCTTACCGTAAATAGACATTAAAAAAAAATACAAATAACCAATAAGCACATGAAAAGACACGCAACATCACCGATCATTTGGGAAATGTAAAGCAAAGCTACAATGAGAAACCACACTCATTAGAACGGCTACTATACAGAGAACAGAAGACGTGAGGAGAGCAGGAACTGGAACCTGTGCGCTTCTGGAGGAAGCGTAAAATGGTGCAGCCACTGTGACACAGTAAGGAGGGTCTTCCAAAAATTAAAAATTGAAAACCACATGACCCAGAAATTCAACTGAAAGCAGGGCCATGAGAAGACAGTTGAAAACAGCATTATTTGCGCTCACAGCAGCGTCCTTCACAACAGCTAAACCATGGAAGCCACTCGAGTGCCCACCAGTTGACGAATGGAGAAGTATGAGCCTCCCATACAGTGGAATATTATTCAGCCTTAAAAAGGGAAGGGAATGGGGACCAAACAGAAGCCGGGGCAGCTATCTGTGTATCAGACAAAACAGACTTTGACACAAAGCCTGTCATAAGAGACAAGAGGGTCGGTCGTTATATAATCATGAAGGCGAACAAGAGGGCATAGCGTTCATAAATCTGTATGCACCCAACATAGCCGCACCTAACCACATAATTCAAACATTGACAACATACCTAAAAGCAGAAACAGACAGCAATATAATAATAGTAAGGGACTTTAATAAATCACATCATCAACAGATAGATAATCAAGATAGAAAATCAGTAAGAAAACACTGGAGAGGAAGCAGGATGGCTCAGCATGCTGAGTGCTCGCTTTGCAGCCCTGGAGACCGAGGATCGAGTCCCGGCCCTGGCCCGTGTGGACCCATATGCTGAACTGGGGTGAGCTTCCCATGCGGGAGGCCCCAGGCCTGGTTCTCACCCTGCATGGCCCCCGCCCACCATGTCGAAAACTGGTGACATACAACTATGGAGATGGCTCTGGGCCCTCCCACTTTCTCTCTGTCTCTCTCTGTCTCTGTCAAAAAACAAAACAAAATAAATCTGAAAAAAGAAAAAGACAACATTGGCCTTAAAGGGTATATTAACCAGATGAACTTAACAGACATATACAGAACATTCCATCCAAAAACAACATAATACACATTTTTCTCTAGCACATATGGAACATTCTCCAGGATAAATCATGTGAGGCCACAAAACAAGACCATAAATTTAAAAAGACTGAAATCATATCAAACATCTTTTCTGACCACAATGGTATGAAACTAGAAATCAATTATAAGATAAAAACTGGAAATTTCACAAATATTTGTAGATTAAACCACATGCTATGGAACAATCAATGGGTCAAAGGAAAAAAAAATTTAAGTACCTTGAGACAAGTGAAAACGAAAGTACAACACACCAAAGCTTAAGGAATGCAACAAAAGCAGTTCTAACAGAGAAGCTCAGAGTGATAAATGCCCTCATCAAGAAACCAGATCTCACATAAACCACGTAACTTTTCACCTTTTCACCTCAAGGAACGAGGAAAGAACAAATGAAGCCCAACGTCAGTACACAAAAGGAAATAGCAAAGATCTGAGTGGAAATACATGAAATAGAGACTAATAAGACAATAGAAAGATCAATGAAACTAAGAGCTGGGGTTTTGAAAAGATAAACAAAATTGACAAACCTTTAGCTAGACTCACCAAGAAAAAAGAGAAAGGACTCAAATAAATAAAATTAAAAATACCACAACCCGCATGTTCATCGCAGCACTGTTCACAGTGGCCAGAACATGGAAACAACCAAAATGCCCTTCAATAGACGACTGGATAAAGAAGATGTGGTACATTTACACAATGGAA
>PVKE010002998.1:0-23676 GCA_004027555.1 Craseonycteris thonglongyai
GACGCCAACAGCAACAGCTTTGCCCCCAGCTTTCCACCATTTTTGTTATTGGTAAAGGCAACAAATCATGAAATTTTCTTCCTCCAGAAACAGGTATCCTCTTTACTAGTGCTGAAGAGACAGACAAGAGTCTGGCGGCTTAATAAAGCAGTGGGGGAAACAATTTCTAGTTGACTTGATTGGAAGAGTTTTCGTTCTTAATTAAAGATAATGCAGCATAATTTAAAAATAAAGTAGTATAACATATGACTATGGTCCAAAATGACTCTTTTATCAGCCTTAGTGATCAAATTTCCAGTGAAAGAGATAGAAGAAATTGTATTCAATGACTTACTTGCCATCACTTGCTATCCATCTATCATCTACCTAATAAATTAAATCTTCCTTCTTGTGGCAAAATTGATTTTAAATTTTATTGATCTTTCAAAGGTTTAAACTTCACAAGGCAATCTTGTTCAAATATAAATATTCTGAGCTAAAGGCAAGAAAGGTGTATTCTTGGGGGTCTGTCTTCAGGGAGACAGGAAGAAATCTAAGCAGTTTTTCTAAGTGCAAAATCTCTGGACCTTGTTTCTATTTGAACAATTAATATAGATTTTTGTTCTCAGCTCTACAAAATACCCATGATTGCTTTTTGGTTGTTATCATTGCTTTTGTCATTTCTACATGACTTTTGGGCAATGATCGCACTCCAGAATACATATGTTGTTTATCCTGTGGCATTGAGTAGAACTAGCTCATTACCATGTTCTACAGGGCAGGGTACTAATGGTATGTTGTTGAGGCAAGTCTCAATGTTGTCACTGATAACAACTTTTTAGGTTTTACCTTTTAGGAGAGAGTGTTCGCATTATCATTTCATCATCAACAGCTGCACCACTGCCATATCTGAGCCATATTTTTAGCACATACACATACTTTATGACACACACACACACTAGAGATCATCAAGATGTGTTAAACAAATGAAATATGTGAGTTTATTCACTTGTAAAAAATTAAATAGTGACTGTTGAGAGAGGCTATATTTGGAAATTGTGGATGTGTCCTGAAATATCATCGGCTCAAGAAAGGGAGGTCAGAGCTACTCCATAACTTCACAATGTTACAAGCTCTATCAATTTCCCTATCAGCCAAACAGAGTCCTCTGGTGACAATATGTGCTCCTTTGGCTTTGTATACGCCATCTTTCCCATCACTGGTACATAGTCTCATTCGAACCTATGTTATTATTTGTTGGCCTATTAAGGATAGAGATGGACTTGGGACCCCAACACCTGCATGTCAAGATCTGGTCAAGATATGAAGATATCCCTAAAGGCAAACAAAGGACAAAAATCCTTCCACTTGGGATGTGGGCTGATATTGGCAAGACACAAAAAAATGTTGCAGTGGAGGAGGAAGTGGATTTCTTTGTATATAAGCTGCTATTGCTGCTACTTCTTCCTCCTCATCTCTTCTCCTTCTCTTTCTCCTTTTTGTAAGTAATTACCAGAAGGCTATTTCCTTGGCCTGCTTCCCATGAGGCCCAGCCAGGCAAAATAAAAACAATTAAAACTAACTTTGTCATAGTCAGGCTGACCTCTGTTGCAATTTAACTTATCCCAGGACCCTAAGGGTCAACAGTTACTGAAAAAAATATACATAACAACTTGTTTTGGCATCTACTAATGTTTATTTTGTATGATACAGTGTTACATAAAGATCTTTTTATTTCTATAGTGCCAGGCCAAAACTCTTGTATCGGTACTTCCAACTGGATGTGTTCAAACTTAGTTTGCACTGGATTTTTCCCACTAACCGCTCCACAAGTCTTGTTTTATTTTCCCTTGGTCAATAATCACTTTTTCTGCACAACCTTTTAATCCCTTGTTCCCTCCTGGTCCCCTGCTACCTCTGAACTTTCTTTATCTTTTTATTCTTTCTCCACAATTCTCTCTTCAATTGCATTTCATCTAAGCTCCATCCAGTCCGTTCCTTCTCCAATAATTCTTTAGTTTCAGCAATTACCATTTCTAGCTAGGATTACTGAAATGGCTTCCAAAGTGGTTTTCTTGGTCTTAAGCTTCACAACTGTCTGAACTGTTTTGCATTCTGCTCTTGGAACAGAACTTCTGAGGCAGATATGATTGTGGTAATTTTCACTAAAATGATCACCACTACCCATCTCCTAAAAAATAAAATGTGCGTATTTTAGGATTCTGTGATTAGTTCTTGGTCCGTCACTGCAGCCTCATTTGGAGATTCCTTTATTCAGTGTCCTGACCCCAAGCCACACTCAACTACTTTCAGTTCCAAGGATATGGGCATATTGAGGTTTCAATGCCTATGAGAGGAGTGAGCTAGAGCTATACTTTAGAGCTCTCATTTGCACAGCAATGCTTTATGCAAATTAAGCATCAAACACTATATCCACTGATCATCTTTCATTCACATTTTGCCACCTGAGGACCAGCTATTGCCTAGATGTGCTCCTAAAATGTTACCCTGGGCAGCTACCTACTTACTCTTCAACATCCATCAGGTGCCACCTTTGAACTCATCCAAGAATTCAATCCTGTCTCTTTTCTTTCACTATAGCTTATACCTATGTCTATGTGAGTCTCCTCCCCCTTACTTGCATTGTGGTGCTTTTAATGCATCAGTCAATTATACAACCTAGTGAGGTGATTGAAGGTGGAAATACTTTCTTATTCATTTCTATTTACAGAATAAACATCAGTTTCTGCAAAATAAAATATGCCCCATACATAAGTAAAAGAATTTAAGTGCAAAGGGGATGGATGCACTTAAATTAGAACTATTTATGCACTATAATACCTTCATGAACAAACTTTCAGTCAAAGATCTTAAATATGCGAGGAAGGCTGATAAATTTTGCCTCCACTGTAATATATTTTGTTCATTAGACATCTCTGGATATAATGGGTTCCATGTAGTCACATGGAATCTCCCCTCCATCATTCTTGACCTTGCACTCACAGATGCTTACATTTTTTTAACCAATGCACATTGAAATGGAAGAGTGTTAAAACGTTCGGTTCAAATAGCATGTTGTTATTGAATTTTTAACAGCAGAAAAAGTTCTTCCAATTGAAACTGATTAGTAGTCTCAAAACTATCAAGGTCATCAAAAACAAAGAAAGCCCTAGAAACTTGCACAATGAAGGGACACATAAAGGGACATAGCATGATGATTAAATGCAATGTGGTGTCCTGGATGAGGTTCTGTAACAGAAAAGGTATATAAGGTAGACAGTAGGGAAATGTGAATAAAATATGGACTTTAGTGAATAATGTATTAATATCGGTCCATTATTTGTGACTGATGTTTAATACTAATGTAACATGTTAATAACAGAGAAAACTGGGTAAAAATTATGTGGACACTCTTTACTATATTTGCATTTTTTCTTTTCTTTTCTCTTTTGTAAATCTAAAACTACTCCTGAAAAATTTTATTAAAGAAATTAATATACATTTCCTAAAATCTTAAATATAGGAGCCCAAAAAGAAGTACTGATATATGTGGGCAGCTGGGCTATTATTAGGAGCACATATGTTTATATAATAATTAATAATCTCATATTTTATCTTTGTATTGTATGTTTATATTATTTTCAATCAACATGTGACTTAGAACTCCCTGTTCTTTTAACCAACTCACTTGCTTACGCAAACTTTGCGGTCACCTTCAACTTGTATTTATTAATGAAAAAGTAAACTGGAGTGCCCGAGCCAAGGATTTCTGGAAGGGGGACAAAAATGAAAATCTGTAAATGTTAAAATACCAAAGGGTGATCAATTTCCTAGATGGTAATTGATTTCCAAGGTAGTAATATTTCCTAGGTGATAAACTTTGGAAATAAAATCTTCAAAAGTTAAATTTTACTGCCTAATGTTATAAATATTATTAACAAAAGAATTTAAGAAATAGTGATATTATTAACTATGTTAGATTAATACACTGAAAGGGTCCCTAAGTCTGTTCTCAATATCATGCTATGAGATCACCATATTTGTAAAATGATTCTTAATCAAAATAACCCTGACCTGATATTTTAGGGGAAAAAAGACCATTTTATTTTAGAAGTAATCTGAGATGAAGTCACTACAACTAGTGCATTGTGCCTCATGGTTAGATTCAATTTCTAAATTTTAATTACATACTCATAAATCAGAAGCAATATGATAGAATTTTCTAAAGGAGATAACTGTATTTTAATCAGTTAGTTTGGCTTTTTTAGCCTTCTTTTTTTTTTTAAAGATTTATTTTTATTATTTTTGACAGAGAGAGACAGAGAGACATACAGAGACAGAGAGAAGGGGGGGGGGCCCAGAACAGTCTCCATAGTTGCACATCATTGGTTTTTGCACATAGTTTCATTCCACAGGTGGGCGGGGCTGCACAGGGCAGGAACTGGGCCAGGGTCTCGCCCCAGTGAGAACTGAACTGGGGGCACTCCCCAGTTCAGCATGTGGGTCCACTTGGGCCAGGGCTGGGATTTGATCCTCGGTCCCCGGGGCTGCAAAGTGAGTGCTTAACCCACTGAGCCATTCCTGCTTCCCCTTTTAGCCTTCTTAAAGCAATGAAGGTCAAGGTCAAGAAAACAATACTCTCAGTTGAAAGCAGTAAAAATAAAAAACAAATGGTTATAAGTTACCATCTACAGGAAGAATTTTCCTTATACAGTGATATGTGCATCTGTTGCTAAGGAAATAGCGAACAACCATGCCTAGTCTTCACAATGAGAGGACATCATTCAAAATAAAATGAAACAAAAGGGAGATGCAACTTAATCAACTCAATTGTCACAGTTTAGAGTTAGCAGGTCTGGACTGATTGGGACTACCTGGTATTGATGATATCTGAAAGTTCTTAACAACACCACCAACAACAAAAAATGAAAACTCTGTGTAGTTCAATGTAATATAGTCAAATGTCAAGAGTGGTAGGAGGGGATAAAAGACAAAGAATATTATTGCTAATGTCTTAGGAAAGCAGATACTTGGTTTTTGCTGACTAGCAATATTCCTAAGTGGGAGTAAATGATACATTAAGGTGCCATACAACCTGTTGGAACAATTCTTCCAGAAAATTCCATCTCCTTCACAACTTGGTCCTTAGTGGTAATATTTGAATTCATAACTTGGCCTTGCTGACATAAGGAATGTTCAAACTTTTATAAAAGTTTAAGTCAAACAGACAGTATATGCCAGGGACCAAAAGCTCTAAAGTTATGGAGAGTAAGTTTTGCAGCCTCTTTTACGTGGGGACATAAAGAAGATTATGTCGAGGTGTAAGAAAATAACACAGATTACAGAATGGTTAAGATTTTGTGCTCTCTTGAGGAGTTTGAAAAGTTGATCAGCTATCAGAAGGAGACATTTCAAAAGCAAGTTAACCTAGATGCATAGAAACAATGGACAAGGCTTGTTTAAGGTAAAGATAACCTTTTACTAAAGAAATTATAGGCCTGGGGCATGACTACCCACCATGACCTGCCCAGTTAGGGATTCACAATCAGATCACCCTGTGAGTTTACTTTCCATAGAACCCTTTTTCTTTTTCTTTCATGTACAGCCTCTCCAGGGAACTCACTCATCAAAAATTGCTCAAGAAGCTACCATCTCTTGATTTTAAGTCAGATGTGAGCACTTTGTTAAAATGCTAACTTGGAATCCTGGATTAGAAACAAGTTTCTTGAGAATTTGGTTAAATGTGTCAAAGCCTCTGAAGCTAATCAATTATATATGTATTGAGAAGTGCTGTTTTCAAGGAAATGGGTTGGACATTAAAAAAAATTTTTAATGTAGACTTATCAAAACTAAAATGCTCATAATTCATACAGGGAGATGAATACATAAATACATAAAGTTTAATACACACTCAAAGGCTTATATGAGTCTAGAACGAGAAGGAAATTTGTTCTGATTGTTGCAACTGGAGACAGTATCTCGGAAGAAATAAGAGTTGGGCTGCGCTTTAAAAAGAGATTTAGCACAGAGAATTGGTGACAATGGGTAAACCAGAGAATGGACGTAGCAATAGCATATAGCAGGAAAGGACATGCTGTGTTTGGGGAAGGGGCATATTTTAGGTGTGAGGATATCTTAAGATCTACGACCAGAGGATAGTAAGGTAAAATTTTTGATAGAATAAGAAGAGTCTCAAATGCCTTGCTATTTCTCTTGATCCATGCATCTACCATCTTTTCTGTTTCCAAGCAAAACCCATGAGTAACATTCTGCCACCAGTAGTATTATCTCTCAGCACCAACACTGGTTTCCAATGTGGGGAAGAAACATGTGCTAGAATGGAAGCGGGCCATTATAACAGGTGAGTGAAATGCTCTCACGGCGTCTTGCCGAAGGTTCAACTAACAAAGTCCACCAGCGGCTCTTCCATAGCCCAAGTTAGATTTGTTCATTGCACTGCAGCAACGGAGAGCACATCATAGAGGAAACTTGGAAGTCACCATGTGGGGAGCTAGGACAGGTTTGGATTTGTGTTTGTGGAGTTTATGCAGGAATGAGGGAAGCCAGAGTCAGTTCTGAGCTGGACACTGTTGAGTCACAGGGGTAGGGTGTGAGTGAGGATGTTAAGAAAGGTGTCCCTGAAATGGGAAGACTAAAGTGGGACTAGAGTTGTCATGGGAAAGAAGCAGTAATCACTCCTGTTTGTCAGAGAGGGGACATTCAGTCACTGTGGTGCTGGCACTGCCTCATCTGTGTCCCAGGTTGAGCACTGTTCATGTTCTGATGGGCACACTATAATCTGGTCATCAGAAAGTCTGTCCTCTCTCATGCTGATGATTGTCAGCAGGACTGATTTTTGCTGTTTAGTTCATTTTGTCCCCAGCCACCAACATTCTTCATTCTTGGTTGAGCATCTGCTGAGGGCACATCAAAGTCATTTTTGTTGCTGTTGGAGCAAGAGTGGTACATCTAGATCATTTAAAAATAATATCTATGTTTACCTTGCAAAAGATGTGTTGGAAAGGAAATTCTCTGAAGGCCTGGAAACTAGTTAGGAGCGCATTTCAAAAAATGTAGGTAAAAATTAGGACAGTCTTGAGATTAGATAAAAAAATGAAGTTAAGAGACACTTTCCAGTAGAAGCCAGGACTCAGGAGCCAATGGATGAGGGCCATCCAGGAATAGGTCTGCAAGAAACTTTCAGCAAGCATATTGAATAGAATTAAGCACCTATTTCAAAATATTCAGGCTGTTACATGCTTTTGCATACACACTGGGGGCAATTGTCAGTGATTAGAAGATGAGTAAAATAGAGTCTTTGCCTTTGTGCAGTTCGTCATGAAGACAGGTGTGCAGATATCTAACATACCCAATGAAAATACGTGGTACAGACAGTGGTCAATTAGGGACCTTCCCCAAAGGCGGTCACCTGAAATTTGGGACTTGAAGTAGAAATAGAGGACAGGATAGAGGATGAGATTATATTGTGAAGTACAAACTTCTCAGTTAATGCTACCATGATGCTAGTGTGAAGTGGATAGGTGTAGCTGGGGCTTTTATTATAGAAGCCTGAAAAAACAAGTTAGGAGGTGAATCCACACTGAGGTAATGTAACTATAAATTGTAGGCAACTGGGAGCCATAAGCAAGGTCAATGCAATGAGCAGAAGAGGCTTACCATATGCGGTAGACTCTCTGTGAACTGGAATTCAAGCAACTGGCAAAAATATCAAGAAAATAATCCTACATTTATCCAGCATGGGTGCTGGTTAACTGATAATAAACTGTCCATTAATTAGTTTTTTATGTATTAATAATTAAATCTAAACTTGCCATGGGGAATAAAATACATAATAGTTAACTAATTTATAATCTACCTCATGCAGAGTGATTGCTGTCAAGACTCTCCCGAAAATATTTTTTAAATCTCTCTTTTTTTTTTTAACTGTTAAATTTATTGGTGTGTCATTGGTTAGTAAAAATTGCATAGGTTCCAGGTATACAATTCTATAGTGCATCGTCTGTGTGTTGCAATATGTGTTTCTAAAAACCTCCGTTGGAATAGGTTCCATCATATCATTTAGGATCCAGTTCCAGTGTTAACAACCTTCATTGCTGGAATATTTTGTCTCTCACAGAAGGGGAGTTGCCCTCTCTTCAGGCTTGCTGGGTCCGGTATCTGGATCACTGAGGAGCTGTGATCATTGTTCTTTGAAGCCAGAGTCTTCACCACAGTCTCTACACATGACAGCAGACAGTTTTCATTTTCTTTAAATAAACCAGGAAAGTACACTTTGAGGATACATATCAGAACACCCCCTACCATCATGCGTCTGTATTCCTTCCATTTTGATTTCCTGGAAAGCTTCTTGTTAGATTCTTAGTGAATGGAGAGATGACAGATAAACCCCCTTCATCGTGGTAGGCTACATGTGGAGCGGCAGGAAAATTCTTCCATGGTGTTTTAAAATCCCAACTTAAAAGTTAGGAAGTCACACAGGCCTGGTAGTATCCCCTGCATGATGGTGACTGATAGTACATATTAATTATCAAATCCAGATGGGGTTGCTCCATTGGAAGAAGTGGCCCTGGTACCTGACGTTCACTCAAAAAAGTCTTAGTGTTCAGAATATCCCAGCAAATGCAGGTCACCTCTACTATCAGTTACCTCTACTATTCCATTGATTTCTGAAACCACACCTCTTCCTCTCAGAGTTAATCTAGTTAGGATGGCCTCCACCCCATCTTCTTCTTCATATCTTCATCTTCTTCATTCATATCTCCAGAACTCCCTTGATTTCAAACCATTGATTTTGTAAAAAGAATTTTATTATCTAATTTCTTCCTAGCTTTCTAGTTAATCACTCTTATTTCTAGTTAATCACATCACTAACTCAGGGAAATATGGCAGACTTAACTGACTCAGTAAGAACATGCAAATATAAAACCTTGTAGTTTTTTTTTTGTTGTTTTTCTATTTTGGTAGCTATCATCACAGTCACAATTAATCAATTTGTGTGTGATTATTTGTCTAATATCTGTCCTTTCCACTAGTTTATAATCCCCACTCTTAAATCTGTACACCTTTATCCATCTTTTACCTTGAAAAATGGCATGTTCTTGGAAAATATTCTCTAATAAATGAATTAAGAAAGCAAGAACACCAAAGCAATTTGAACAAAATGCAAAGGCCTGTAATCACGTAAACAGAAAAAATAACTCTGGGCATAAGTGCATAGCCTCAGGCATTTAGTAGAAAGGATACTGACAAAAGTAACATATCTCAACAATAATATTGATACAGACTCTATGATAGTGAATCTGAATAGGCCAAGAATAAAATTTATCTGTAATTTACAAAATGAGTAGGGGTAATCTGCAGCTTGCAATACACAGCTTGAATAAATCACAGCTAGCCAATAAGAGAGAGAAGGCAGGAGGCTGATTTTGTAGATTACTGATTATTCTCTGCCACACCAGTTTATACCTGAGAGTAATTTAAAATTGTGACACACACCCTTACTTAATCTCTTCCCCTTGAGTGTGGGTGAGACCTGTAACTTTCTTCTACCCAAAAGAACATAGCAAAAGTGAAGAGATGTTGCAGGTTTAATTAAGATCCCTGGTCAGTTGACTTTTAGTTGATGGAAAGGGAGTTTACCTTGGGTGGGCCTGGCCTAATCAGGCAAGTCCTTTAAAAGAGGATTTAGAGGGTGAACATAAAAGACATTAGAAGTTCTCCTGCTGGCCCTCCAGAAGCAAGCAACCATCTGAACAAATTATGAAGAGAGTCACATGGCTAGTACCTGCAGGAGTCCTCTTGCTGCTGAGAGTCTCAGCCCTATACCCACAAAGAATGAACTAATCAGTATAAGGATTCATTGCACTCGATGAAACTGCCATTATCATATGTGTCAATAATGATCAAATATCAGAAATTTCATATAGCACCACCTACCTAGACAATGTATTCTAAATGGTGTCGTTGGTAAACTAGTACTAGTTATTTGTCTCTGCATCAAAAATTAAAACACACTTAGTAGCTTCATCTAGTGCCCATTTATTATCTCATGGTTTCTCTAGGTCAGAACTCAAGGTGATACAAGAAACAGTTGTGAGCGGTACGTCCAATGTTCGTGGTCTCACGAACTCGAAGAATGAGAACAGGGTCTCCACAGGAAAGGCGAGGCAGTAAGGTTTATTAAGAAAGGAAAAGAAGTAAACGCTCTCTAATGAGAGGGGGCACCCGAAAGTGGAAAATGCCCCCTGAAGGAAGGAAAGCTCTCTGATGAGAGGGGGCACCCGAAAGTAGAATGCCCACTGAAAGAAGGAAAGCTCTCTGACAAGAGGGGACCTTTGAAACTGGAATGCCCAGTTTGTACACTCAGGGGTTATATCTTCTATATGCCTTGGAGCTATTGTTTGGTGCCTTCAGTTAATTCCTAACTTGGTAGGAGTCATACTCGGTTAGTCACATAGAATAGGTTGAGGCTGAACCAGGTGACATTTCCTTATCCGGTCTTACTTGAGGGGCTATGGACAATGGGCCCTGGCGTCATGCCCTCTGGTGGCTCAGTTTCCTGACCACCAGGTTTCTGTGGGATCCCCGCCCCTAACTGCCTAGGTCTCACTAACTATCCCGTATCAAAGGCACTGCCGAAATGCATGCTCTGCTGAGCATCTCACAGGCTGAAATAAAGATATTGAGGGGCTTAAGTTCTTCATCTGGGGTCAGGGTTCTCTTCTACCTCCCATGAATCTGTATACAATAACTATCCCAGTGATTTTTAACATTTTATTTTTCATTAGATATTAAAGAAATATACTTTAGAGAGAAGCACAGATCAGAAGTTCTTTATAAGATTATAATAAATAATCCATTATTTAGCCACGCAGGCCAGCTGAGTAGCATCCATTAATATAAGATGACGTAAGATGGATTCCAGAAGAAATAATTTTTTTAATTTAATTACATTGGACATTTATTAAATATATTGGAAAAACTAATTGGATCATTTTATTAAGTATCTAAAAATTTCTTGATAAAAGAACTAGTTATATCTTTAGCATTATCTAGAAGACATTCTGATACATAAATATCAACAATTTAACGTCTCTTAATAAAAATTGAAGATTATCATTTTTACAGAGAGTTAAAAAGCTGGATTGAAGGCTACCTACCAAGTAGAATGTGCTTCACTGATCCTTTACACAAAGATAATATCTTTTTATATAAACTCATATGCCATGAACACAGCTAACTGAAGCAGATGAGAATAAGGGCATCTATAAGAAAAGGAAGTCTTAGTGGCTGCTCAAACATCTGGCAAAAAAATACCAATAATTATGGTGTTTCAACTTAATTTACCTTTTTGAAATATTCGTTGGCATTATATATGAAACATGTAAAAAGAAATTGCTTAGTAAGGGTAGCTATGTCTCAACTATAGAATTAATTTAGTTTTTCTTTCTTTTTAGAGAAATATTTAGATATTTAAGTACAAAACCAATTTAACTGTAAAAGAAAAAGCATGATAAAATATTATGGAAAAAAGGATCACTAGTTTTATGTGGAAGCATAAAATTTTCTCTTTTTCCAGAAAGATATGCTAAAAATAAGATTCATCATTCCTTTTTATTTCATTTTCCCTTCCTTCCTTCCTTCCTTCCTTCCTCCCTCCCTCCCTCCCTCCTCCCCTCCCTCTCTTCCCTCCCTCCCTTCCTTCCTTCAAACATTCATTGAGCCTCTACTATGTTCCTCTCCTCCCTCCCTCCCTTCCTTCCTTCAAACATTCATTGAGCCTCTACTATGTTCCAAGTGCTGGAGATATAATGAGCAAAACAGACACAATCCCTGCTCTCTTATAGTTTATATTCTTTCTATCAGAGCAGACAGTCAACAGAAAAGAATAAATATATAATATAATGTCACAAACAAACATATCATTGGTAACCATAAGGAGTCTGGGATGATGGGAGTTGTTATTTTGGATAATGAGAAAAGATACTTGTTGGAATAATCTGGGGACGGAGTGAAGGGCATTTTTTGTTTTGTTTTGTACCAGAGAGGGGAAGTCCCTCTCTGGGGTACACCAGAGATGGTAGCTTCTCTCTTGCCAGCTTTTTGGGCTTTCCTGTGCACCTACTGATGAAGGTAAGGAGCCATGACTTTGCAGAGGATCAATGCAGTGCAGTATCACGTATCTCTGAGTCCCTCCATGACCAGGTGTGCTGAAGTTGAGCAAAGCAGTAGAAAGTTTCTTCATGGAGTAAAGGCACAGGAGAGGACTCCCTTTTTTATTATTTTATTTTATTTTATTTGACAGAGATAGAGAGAAGGGGGAGGGCCCAGAACAGTCTCCATAGTTGTACATCATTGGTTTTTCCACATAGTTTCATTCCACAGGTGGGCGGGGCTGCACAGGGCAGGAACTGGGCCTGGGTCTCACCCTGGTGAGAACCAAACTGGGGGAACTCCCTAGCTCAGCATATGGGTCCTCACGGGCCGGGGCCGGGATTCGATCCTCGGTCCCCTGGGCTGCAAAGTGAGCGCTTAACCCACTGAGCCACCCCGGCTTCTCCAAAGGAGAGGACTCCTGGATGGTGCTAAAAAGTGCATCTCCACAGCCAGAGGAGTGCCTAGCGACAGGGACAGGACAGGAGGGCATCTGGAGAGGATGTTGGAAGAGGCCTAGAGGGGGGACATGGTGAGAGGACCTCAAGTCTCCCCTGGTGCCTGCTAGTGGCTGCAGTCTTTGAGAATGACCACAGGCTGCATAACTGCTATACACGAAGCCTTAAACGGTGCCTACATGACCACATAAATGGCATCTATCCCATTTCCAGGTGCCCAGAACTAGCCATATTGTGAAAACTTGATCAGCATGGAAAAAACACTGAGTTTTAGCTCTGGGAAATGGGGTTTAATTTCTTATTCTATAATTTATATACTCGTATTCTGTGATCCAGGAAAAGCCATACGGAACTGTCAATTTGATTTTATATCGCCCAGCATTTCCATGTTTGTAGCTATTATATCTCTGTGCCTTTTAACAGGACATGTCAATACTTTGGGCGATGGTAGGTTTTTGCTCTCTAATTTCTATCATGGCTCAATGATGTTAGTTTTTTTCTGTCTTTATACACCTTTTGAGTCTTATTTATTTCATTATCTTTGGACTACTTTGGGTTAGCTCTCTTTCTTGTAAATAATAACTGGAGATTTTGCTTTACAATTGAATTTGAGTCTTTTAAACTTTTAATATATATTTTATTTATTTTTAATATACATTTTAAACTGAAATAGACTATATTAAAATCACTGATGTTTATTCATATATTTTTATCTCATTCAATTTTTTTTGGTTTTCTTATTGTTTATTTATTGTCCTTTCCTTTTTCCTTTTTTCTATTTTCACATCACTCAAATTTAATTTATATTTTTGTCCTTATGTAGTAAGGCTAGTATAACTTTTTTCATATATAATACGTTATTTTCTTATAGAAGTTTTATTTCATACTTGAGGTGAAAAAAAAAAAGAACAGAGTGTGCTTAGAGGTTTAATTCCCAAATACTCAATGTATAATATAAATTTTGAACTTTTATCTTAAAAGCTTGGCCAGGTAGATTGTACATTTGGTTATTTTTAAGACATCAGGCATGGCAATCTTTGATTTAAATATGAAGATGAATACAGGTGTACTGTACACATGTTGTGGGGTTAGTTTCAGACCACCAGAATAAAGGGAGTTGTGACTTTTTTGGTGGGTAGAGGGTCTTGCATTTTATTTGTAAAAAATGTAACATCTGTGAAGCACAATAAAGTGAAGTGCAATAAACTGTATGCCTGTGGAATATAAATGACCACTTTCTTCTACTGTGTCTTCCACATTGTCACCTCTATAATGCACAAATATATTTTTCTCAATTTACAACCATTTTTCATTGTCCTAAAAATTTTTCAAGGAGGTGCCCATCTTTATTCCCTCAAAATGTGCCTTATTTTTCATGTGATTCCTTAAGAATGCACCTTATTCTTCATATGCTTCTCAGACCTGTATTTTTAATTTACGTGACCTTTTTGGTAATTGTTGAAAGGCAACATGAGACCAGCATTAAAGACATGATAAATTGAGGTGTAGGTTACTGTGGATATGTTCTTTTACTCTTCACAGCTCAAAGGCACAAAAACAATTTTCTGAGGCGATAGAAATGCGTCCATTTAAAATTGCAATTGCCTTTATCATGGGTGTCACAGTTGGCAATGGAGTGTGACAAGCGGCTGTTAACTCTGGCAACTTGTCATGTACCAGCTGTTTTGTCACAACTCAAAGGGCTCACAGGCAAATTTTGAACTGAAACAATTAAACGATAAAGAAATAGATCACATCAAATACCAATAGACCTTCAAGTTCCTGCAATCAATAAATGAGTTGAATCCCATGAGGAAAGTATTCACCAAAGGACAAATGAAGGCTTCTTTACCTTTGGTATCTTCAAAGAAAAAAATCAAATACAGTGATTCTTCATGATAGCCTCTAGATTTTATTTTGACAGAATTCTTAGGCTAACAAAACTATTGTTCTTTTAAAATTCTGACCAGAATATTACAGGTACAAGAAGATTATTTCAAAATACTCCTTAAAATAAAAATTCTCAAATTACCTACAAGAACATAGTCACAATTTGTAGTCTCTATTCTTTAAAGATGTTATAGCAAGCACGTTAAAACTTTGGGAAGATCTTCAAGACATCGTACTTTTAATGGAATTCATTTTCTAATATGAGTTGTATCACTTCAGAGATTATGGTGACATTTTTCTAATTCTTCCCCTGACTTAGGTTTTTGATACGAATTGACTCAGAATAATTTGGTGAAATGTTCATCATGAGTTGACTCCCAGTTCACCTGGCTTTGACTGAAAGATGCTTAGCAGCTGTAGATAAATGGGTCAAGTAGCATGAGGTGCCTGTCATACATGGATGAAATCTTCCACCTACAATGGACCTCAGGGAACCTGGGAACACTCTTTGGCTCAGTGATAGGATCAGACAGTGTGAGACCATAAACCTTGTTTGGTCACCTCCATTTTTATAAGCACCGTCAGCATTAGCATAATTCTATTAGGACTGTTGGGAGTGGTAGCCCTAGAACAAAGTAAGTCAGGCCTAGAACTCAGAACAGGATAAGCGTAGGATAGATAATGAAGGAAGAAGAAGTAAGAGACCAGGACAGAAAGAAACAAGACAAAGTGGGTGCTCAAGCTCTGGAGTGAGATAAATCTGGGTTCGAATCCTGACTCTTCTACTTGTGGTAAATATGGTTATAGGCAAACTATGTAACTGCTCTAGGCTGCAGCTGTGTTTGTCTGTAAAATATGGAGACTATGTCTTCTCAATGTCACTATGAGGACTAAATCACATGATCTTCATAAGATGATTAATAGAATTTATGAGTAACACTGTAACAAGCACTCCTTATTATTTTGGTTGTTTCTGGTTTTGTTCTATTTATCATTATCCTCATCATTGGCATTTTGAATTTTGTAGCTTCAAACTTCACAAAATTTGCTGCAATTTATCATTCCTATAGGAAATATCTTCTGATTTCCTCTCTTACCATGTGGGACCTATTCCACCCTAAAACCTCCCAAACAGAATCATCTTTTGAAGTGCGGGCCCCTTGTAGGACAGGCTTCCCCACTAGGTGAATATTCTAGGAACCCATCTACATCAGTGTACCAGCTGGTGTTGTTGTGAGAGGCTGTGTGTGTGTGGAAGAAATGTCCCAAGTTTGGGCAAACAGATGACTGGTTCTTCTGCCATGACAATGCAGCTGCCCACACTGGGCTGAATGTTCACCAAGCAACTATTTTTTGTTTCCCTGGATGAAAAAATTCCTCAAAGGGAAACCTTTTGCTGATGTGGAAGAGGTGAAATAAAAAACAGCAGAAGCACTAAAGGGCATCAAAATTAATGAGTTCAAGAACTGTTTTGAGCAGTGGAAAAAGCATGTCAATAGGAAGGTGTGTTGCATCAAATGGAGAGTGCTTTAAAGGGGACTAAAGTTTAAACATATAAGAATAAATACACAAATTTTTATAAGTACATTTTGTTTTGGTGTGTGTGTTGGGGGGGTCTCCTCTGGTATGCTTGCTTTATCTTCTGAAACTGTGTCAACTTGCTGGGTGGAAAGACTGAATTTCATCTGCCTGCATGACCCTGTCATATTTAGCATGGTGCTTTCTATGCCTTAACAGCTCAGTATTGGTTGTGGAATTGAATTTGCTGCCAGGTTTGGGTATAACTTGTTATGAAACTTTAGTGTTATCTCATGTAGTTGCAAAACCACTACTTGTAACTTGAATTCTTACATTACAAATTCAGAACATTGTTTATAGACCCATAAAAGGGTCATTATCACTTAGATTTATTTTTTTAAAAAACAGGATGAGTGAGCTTCCCCCTGTGTAACCCCCAAATCCGCAAATTGATTTTTTCCACTACAGAACCCTAAAAACCTTCCTCTTTCAATTGCAAATTGTTTTATTATAAAGTTTAAAGTAAGTTGGTAAATTATGCTTGGAGAGACATCACAGAGTTAGTCTATGAGAAGAAGAAATGCTTTGGTCAAATCTCTGATAACTCAGAAATCCACTAGACAGAATTATAAAGGAAACTTCAGGAGACTTATATTTTTGTTTTTTGTTTTTTTGTTTAGGCTCTTATGTTTTCAAGGATTCAGAGGATCTTGACAAGACTTCAGGAAGAATATAGCTACTTTAAAGACTCAAGAATGATCTGCAAGACCCATCTGAATAAATCTGGTTCTGAATTTGGAGTGAAAATTGGTCAGAAATTCCATATACCTCTCACATGTTTAATGGTCTCCAGAAGCAGCCCAAATAGGAAAAATCAACTTCATAGAAAAATCAAACTAGGCAAATCATTTTTAACTTGATGTAGTAATTATTTTAGTTCGGTAAAATTGACTGATCTAAATTTTCTCTATGTCTAATTGGAAATGTGCCACATACTACTCCTGTGACCTCACATGTCTTTCTACCTCGTTAAATTGTAGAATATATTTTTTAATTTTGTTTTGATCACTAGATGACTTCCAACGTCACCTCTGTCAATAAATATCTGTGACTCTGTGAGTTCAGACTCTTCTTTCCTTCATAGCACTTACTGTTAATATAATTTGTAGATGCATATACTTTTGTTGTTGCTTTTAAAAGTCTGTATCTTTCCCCATTAGACAATAAGCTACATGAAACGGAGTATCTCTGTACTTTTTCTACTGTACACTCCATGCCTACCTAGCACAGTACCTCATACATGTAATGGGATAAATAGTGTCATTTATTTCTTTACAAATGTTACAATGTGCCTTTTGGCTTGAATAAAACATTACCTAGATTAACAGCTTTGAGAAGACCTTATCTTACATTTGTCCAAGCCAAATATCTATATGTATGTCCACACATAATACATAACATGTATTCTATAAATATGTATTTTGATTGAATCAGCAACATGCATCTTCTTCAGTGTTCATAGTATAAAAACGATAAAATTATTCTAGCAAACCATTGTAAATCCTAGAACACTGTTAAACTCATTGGTCTTATGCTGCAAATTAAGGTATATGAGGGTTTATAGTTGATATTCAATGATGAGTATACAGACTCCTAAGATATATATTTTTTTAACATTGCTTTGAAGCAAAATAGTACTAATGGTTCAATTCTTAAGCAGTTCTCCTTTTGGCCTCTAGATGTCTCACCTGGAATTCCCATTGTAGAAGATATTCTGATGCAATACTCACTCCATTATAATCTTGGCTGAAATGTCGTTTTGGGAACTAAAAGAGTAAGCCATGTGAATTTAACTGCAGTTGGGTCAAAACATTCCATCAGTATTTTTTTTTAACTTTCTGGAAAAATGCAAATAACAGATGGTGGGAGAATAGGCAGATTTATGAGGAAAATGGCTTTGTATTTGTCATTCTGATGAGCTACACCCCACAGAGGCAGGGCCTTTTTGGCCATGATGAACAGTTTCCAGGTGTCACCGTTGATGTTGGAGAAATGATATTTAAGACAATGGTTATCATCCTATTTTAACAGTGTTTTTTTTCCAGTTCAAAAATAGCTCATACCACATAAATCCCAGTAGGCAAGTTAAGGAATTCAACATATTAACATATGCCTTTAAGATATGCCTTATAGGAAAACAATGATGATCTTAGCCTAAGAAGACTGATTCTACAAGTTAAGCCAGAAGCAAAAGTTACAGTTTCACTTCATGAGATATAAGAAACATTTTGCCAATGTGCAAAAACAGAGGTTTAATAAGATTTTTGAAATAAGTCACGAGCAATAATCGTCTTGTAAATATTTTTATTAGTTAAAATGTTTTTCAGTACCATATTTTACATAATATGCATTATATATGCAAATACTAGATTATATGGTATATAAGAGGAATGGAAAAAGAATGATAACCTGAAATGGTTTAGAAATAATATTTCATTTCAGATGATATTCTACTTCAAAGTATAACAAAACGTACCCACTTGGGTGTGTTTACATATACTAAGCTTCTATCACAAAAATCTAGATTTCTCTAAAGTGAGAGACAGATATTCTTCCTGTTCCTAAAATGTCTAGCAAAAGAGAGAATAAATATTTATTTATTGAAAAAAAAAATCAGTAAATGAAAGATAAGCATAATTTGGTTATTTTCTTGCCTATTTGTTTTCTTTATTTGTAGATTTTCATTGCACTGTACTTCAGTTTCTACACCTTAAGTTTCTTTTGGTTATTTTGTTATACTTTGGGCCCAGTAGATCTAAAAAAAAAAGTTTAGAATGACTTTTGCCAATCATTTGGATTTTTGTTCAAACTGGACACCAAAAGAGTTAGCAAAATGCATAGGTCTAAAAATATTTGGTGTAACTACTAGCTTTGGCAGGGCCAAAAAAAAATCCACTGTCCCATGTCTCAATTGCTTCTGTTTCATTGTGAAAAGCTAACATGTTTTCCAGTTGATTCAGATCAGCTTGCATTATTTAGAAGTAACATCTACAAATACGTCACTTCCATATTTAAAAGTACTTTCAAAGAATTCTCAAACTATCTATGAACTTTTGGGCCTGGCTTGTGAGACTCTCCCCAGGTTAGTTGCATCTTCTTATACAGCCTACTTGTCTTCTAATAATGATACTCTAAGATTGCTTCCCATATTTATCTATTGTGGTAAACTGTTCAGTGCAAATATTACCTACTTTATGATGCCTATTCTGGTTCATACACATAGATGTGATCAAATCTGCCCTGACTTCTGGAAATTTAAAAACCATTATTTGTTTGACTCATGCAGTTAGTTTGCAACTTCAGGAGTCCCCTCACCCCAGTTAAAGTGGTCCCCATATGCAGAGTGCAAGGAGAGACAGAAGACAGAGGCAGGCCACTTCAGATTGGTAGGTGGCAGGTTTAATAAGCAAAGAATCTTACATACAAGTCTCATCTTGGGTGACTACAGCACAGGTCGATCCTCACATCTGACCACCAACATCTTGAAAGTTTATATAGGGGCCTTAACTCAGTTCAGTCAGGAATTCAGTCTAGATGGTCTCAACAGCACCTTCCTCTCTCAAGGCCAAATCTTTGAAATAATTGTTATTTGGGGAGAAATAGGTGGGATGTACATTCCGAGGACAGGGGATGAGGACACATTGTGTGAGCTCTCAGGTCAACCAGTGGTCACATCATCTCAAGGACCTCCTTCAAAACAAGCCTGTATTCTGATAAGATCAGTGAGCTCAGCCATTGTAACTGATTCCTAAGAACATGGGTTGACCTTTAACAAAAGTTAGTTGAAATAAATTGAATCCTATTGTCAATTTACCAGTTAAAGAAATTGATACATTCCAATTGTTTATAGAAGGAAGTTAGCAGTTAAAGAAATTGATACAATCCATGTTATTTAAGGAAGAAAGGATGGTGTGGCTCTGGGTAGTTACTACTGGGAAGGTAAGACACCTGTGAGAAGAGGGAAAGAGAAAAATGGAGAGAAGTTAGTGAAAAAATGGCAAAGTGATTAGGGAGATATAAAAGAAAAGGAGGAACAAAAGGAGAAATAGAGTAAGCAGCAAGAAAGGTAAGCCTTCCTCAAACCCCTGAATGATATTATCTGGGGGATCCTGTCTTACCTCCACCTTATCCTGAAACCTCCAACTTATTCGACAGCTGTCTATGGGAATCAATCAGCCTAAGGTCTTTAGGAATCTAGCCAGGGATGAACCAGTGCTCGCACTGGCCTGAGAAGGGACGTTTAAGGCAATCAACCCTCTGTCCCTTGTCCCTTCCTTTGCACAAGATTATATTCTAGTAGCTTCAAATTTACTTTTTACCCAACTTTTCTGAGCCTATTCTGAGTGCTTCATCTATGGAGCAGATGTCATTCCCTAGGAGATTTTTTATCGAAGTCCAGGAACTTGTGTTTGCCTAAGAAACTGGGAGGCATTTAAATTTCAAATCAATTATGTGTTGCATTCTAACATTTAAAGTAGTTATGAAACTTGAGGCTTTTAATATGTTTTTATTTATTTATTTATTTTTGAGAGAGAGAGAGAGAGAGAGAGAGAGAGAGAGAGAGAGACGGAGAGAGAGAGAGAACTGAACTGGGGGAGCTCACAGTCCAGCATATGGTTCCGCATGGGCCGGGGCCAGGATTCGATCCTCGGTCCCCGGCACTGCAAAGTGAGCGTTTAACCCACTGAGCCATCCCGGCTTCCCCTTGAGGCTTTTATATTGCTCTTTACTGTTACATCAGAAAATAAAATAAGTGTTGATTTCTTTATAAATTCAACACCTACAAATTTATTACAAATCTACTGGGAGGGATACCTGGCTAGGTACTTGGGTTATAGCTAGAAAGAAAATAGTTTTGGCTTTCCACATGCGTGGACACTTGAATTGACTGAAAGGCTAGCCAGCCTAATTAAAACATGGATTTTCGAGATAGTTGACGTCACATCTTTTACAATTATAATCCACAGACAGTTAACCTTTTTCTCTAACCGGTCTTCTTTTTAAAACTATTATAAGGATGTTACCAATAGCAAATATATTTTCATAAGAACACTGTAGTATTTTGTTTATTTATAAGTGCAGGTAAGTTTTGATAAATACAGGTAGGTTGTTGAGAATATAGGAAAAATAAATTGGAGCTGATACAAAGTTTATGATTTGTTTGTAGAACTCTGTAAAACGTCTGCTTGAACTTAATTCTAGTAGTCACATCTGTGCCATGTTAGGGTTCTGACAGCAATAGATGGTTCTTTCAAAGGATGTCATTGGGGAATTTTAATAAAGATACTTATTTCTTTGCAAGTGGTGTGGGCAGGGCTTAGAGAAACCAACAAGTGATGGATCAGCGCACATGGGACTAGCAGGTCCAGGGATTTATTACCACCCCTTGGCCTAACATAGAAGGATGGGTTTGCAAACATGGAGAAGGTAGGTGTATGGATGAGACTATGGCCTTTAGTAGAGTGGCACAGCCAATCTGTGGCCACCTAGCAAGGAGAGAATTGCGGTGAAGATGGCACCCTGGCCACACTGTCCTCCTCTAATCCAATCTACTACCAGTGTTCCCATTGGCCCAACCCACTGGGAGACCAGAGGTCATGGTAGCTCAATGATGGTCTATAGTGGTCCACCTGCAGCAGAGAGCAGAATAGAGAAGGCTCGTGTATGGACCTGGGACAGAATATGGAAGGCATCCAGAACAGCCAGGAAATTAGAAGTTAAATAGCTTTAACGGAAAAGTTCTATTTAATTTGGAAAGTACTCATTTAATTTTTTCACTCACTCACTTCTGTAGAATATGAAACTATCTGAACCCATCTCTTCAAACTTTAAAAAATATGTATATATCACAAGGGTGATAGTGTTTTCTCAAATATCAGGAACACTTTACCTTTGGGAATATTTTATAAAAGTAGAGGTGCTTCTCAGGCTTTGCGTTGCTACCTGGCATAGAGTAAGCACTTCAAAGTTAATTGAAAAAAGAAAAAAAACAACAACACATGGGTATAGAAAGTATATTCATGTGCAATTGTCATCACAAGTACTTTGATTTGGCTCATTTTAAGTCATAGATGTAAGGGATACCTTGATTTTTTATAATACTAAAAGTATACCCCTCTCAAAAAAAGAAACAAAATCAAGAAACAAACAAACAAAGCATCAAAGTAAAACAAAACTATACATGGTAGTAATATGTAGCCTTAATAATACAAACATCTAGTGAATATTAGCAAAGTCCATGATATGGATTTTTGGTGGGGGAAAGAGAATTGTTATCATGTTCATTTTATTTATTTTGTTCCTGTTTATATCTTTCTTACCTCCAAATTAAAATGAAGAAAAATTCTAAGTGTTCTGTAATTTTGAAAAATTAACATTTTCTGATAATATTTTTGCTAATTTATTGAGTAAATCACGAATTTTCTTCACGTCTGTTTTAAATCTAAAGCTTAAACTAAAAAAAAATTTAATATAGCTCACTAGTTTATTAATGTTTTTTAACATTAACAAACACGCGCACGTACTTTCATACATAATCTGGTTTAGATCAAGCTGCCTGCCATATCAAGGGCAATGTATTTGGCAACAGTAATTTCTTGCCATCCAACATATAACATACATTCAATATATATTGAATAGTTTGCTACAGCTTGGTGAGTTCAGCACAACTGGCAAACATCTCATAATAAAGACCACAATGTCACTTGGGCATGAAAACAGAATCTAGGCTGAGAAGTGGGGAGAAAAATAAAAGTTCTCTTAAGGTCAAGGGCAACAGCTGAGCAGTGTTGGGGCTACCTGATTCAAAGGATACAGTGTCTTGTGTTTAGAGATAAAATGTTGGTTTCCATGGGGGGAGGGTGATCACAGGAACAAACATCCCTGATACCCAAACAAAATAATCCCAAATAAAATGGATGATGTATTTCATAGTAAAAAGGGAGATAAGTATTCATGGGAAAAAATGCATGACCTCACTCCCTCAGAATACGCAGTGATTCAACAGCATTTTCCAGCTTTCTTGCCTGCTTGCTTTGAATCTCACAGTTCTGCCTTCCCCTTTGGCTCTCCCCCAACCCCCCCCCCCCCCGACGCTCACCCCCCAAGTATGGGGTGAAGGTGCTGGGGTTTGGGAAGGACAGTAAAATTTGAGGAAAGCCCATGGTTTGTGAGAGTATTTCTTGTCAAAAATTTAGAGGCACCATCTTTGCTGAGAACACACTTTTCTCAAGGGCTAAATGTTATACTTGTTTCTTTTCTTTTAATTTTTTTTCTTTTGTCTCAGAAAAGCCCTGTATTAACTTAGTAGAAAAAGAAGTCTCTGTGATCATGAGGAACATATTATGGGAATAATACGGTACATGGAAAATATATTTATAAGTGGGAGGAATCAGCTAAAAATATAACAAGCAGGCTAAGTTATAATTTTAAATTGTGGCACTTGCAAAACCTTTGAAGTGCTATCAGTCCCTCTTCTTATGAAAAGGCACCATGGTTTGATCAAGTAACTGTGAAACCACTACCTCGAAATTGCAACCAAATTGTTTGTGCAGTGTTATGTATCTAAGGAAACAAATGTGGACTTCTAGAATTACAT
>PVKE010002998.1:23776-38245 GCA_004027555.1 Craseonycteris thonglongyai
GGGGGGGGGGGGGGGGAGGAGCAGATCTGCTGGGCTTGTTCTACCAAACATCTACAACTTTACTAAACAGAGAATGATAAAACAGTATTGGGAAAGGTTTTTGATCAATTGCTGCTTTCAGTAACATTTCCAGCAACGCCACCAGAAACAGCACCTCTGTACCTATTAAAATGCAGCTTCGCGGACCTGGGCCCCTCACATGCCACCAGGGATGGGCCTCAGTTGGTACTCTTTTACTGGGATTCCCTGGCGTCCAAGTGTTACATTTTTTAGAAGGGCTACATTTCAGAAACCTCATCTTCAGACATCACATCAAGCCAACACTTTTTCATCTACGCTAACTGAAAAGTTTCAAGAAGAATCATTTCCCTGCTGTTCAGGAACCAGTGACTAGGTTCCATTAAAGCAGCCAGGACAACCCTAGTCCTCGAAAGTGTTCTGAAGAAGGTGTTTAGAGATAGCTTTAAAAATTAAATATTAATATTGTCTTCTCATGTAGCTGCCTGATGACTCCAATGTAGCTGAAGGCTAAGTTAGAAGCATCCTCTGTCCCTACTCTGGGGCCTGGGTGACAGCCCTGTATAGATCTTTCGCACGCTGCGTCCTCATACGTCTTGAAGAACCATAGGTGTTGGGATGGGGTGAGGCAGGATTTCCCACAGCCCTTCTTATATTTCAAAGGAGTCCATGTATACGAACATGGTCTCTGGCCTTCCTGTGCCCACCCACACTTCTACTTATCTCTCAGCCTTGGTGATGCTGGCTGGACAGATAAAGCATTTTGTTTTTACTCTGAGAGCTTTCCTTTCTGCTTTTTGGTAGTTCTAGCATTCTGTACTCTGATGATCAACCCCATCTGATTCAGACTGACAGCTTACACTCTATGCCGTCAGCACTACATTCATTTATACAAGTAGGCTGTGTGGAAATATTCTTTGGTGTTCTCCCAAGTTGCTTTGACCAGCCCAGTGGCATACTATTTATTTCCAGGAGCGTGTTATTTTCTTACAGAATTCAAACCTAGGAACACTCCAATAAGCCAGAGTTAACAAACACTACATTGTTTAGGTCTTAATGACAATGAAGACATTATCATCAACATTATTTGAGCTATAATTTATATACAATAACATTTCCATGTAGAATATACAGTTTGGCAACTTTTGAAACTATTTTGTTTTAAAACACATATAGACACAGAGGATGTTGCAAAGATAGAACAGAGCTTCTCATTTACCCTTTACCCAGTTTTCCTCAAAGTTACATCTCACAGGATTATAGTGTAATACTCAAACCAGAAAATTGATGTTAGTATGAAGTGTGTGTATACTTCTGTGTCATTTTATCACATGGTCATGAGATTATGTAGATTCCTGTAGCCACCACCTCGATCAAGATACAGCACTATATACTATCACCACCAAGATTCCCCCCCATGTGTTCCCTTTATAATCACAACCATTCCTTTCCTTCAACAACCTTAATCCCTAAAAATCAGTAACCTATTATTTGTCCACATAGTTTTGTGACTTCCAGAACTCTATAAATGGAATCATACAGAGTGTAAACTTATGAGACCAGCTTTTATCACTCAACATAGCGCCCTTAAGATTCACCCAAGTTGTGGGTTTGTTCTATTTTATTGCTGAGTAGTATTTTGATCTAGGCTTACTTATGTGGTGAATTTATCTATATGCCATTCCTTCCCAAAAAGCTGTGAGGTGGTTTATATCAAGTGATATAATAAAAAGGCCAAGAAAAGACAGAGCATTGGGAGTTATGAAATTAGAAAGGCAGAGTGAGCTAACTTCCGTGAGTGAAAGCATAGTCTCCATGATTAAGCTTCAGAATTGGCTCTAGAGTCCCAGGATCCAGGGTGAAAAAGAGAATGTGATAAACGCATGGTTCTCATTATTAGAAAGGAGGAAGTCTGCCAGTTCTTAAATGAATAGAACTTTTCTACTAGTGTTAAGTCTGAACGATAAAACTCAGGAGATGTTTTACACGGACTATTATTGATTTAATGGGTAATTTCTCAGCAATGTTTCTACAGAAAATTTAAACATGAATTTTACATAGCTGGCTACTTTTCATTATGACTATCAGTCACAAGTCCAAAAGCAAATTATTACAGTTCAACTCCATAAAGCCAACAAACAAGATATATTATATAGCTAGCATTGCAATACAAATTAAAGCTGGCTGGGGATGGGGAGGCTCCTAGGATCAGTATTAGTGAGACTCAACATTTGTTTCTGGTTCTTCTCCTTTTTAGCCTTCTTGTGAATGAATGGGGCCACGTGACCAGTTATAGTCAATGAGCTGTGAGTATGGTAGATTATATTTTCAAAAGAAGGCTCTTCCTAAAATATGCCACTGATATTCCTCTATTTAAGGTTGGGTCTAGGTTTCCTTTCCTTAAACAACACAGTTGGGCATTACAGAAGTGATGCTGTTACCTTCTGCCTGGCCCTCAATATCTTCCTTGAATCTTTTTCAGTTATTATTATGTAAAATATTTTGTGTGAAGATAATTGCTTCATATGTGTAGTAGTAATCATCAGTAGAGAAACAGACTATGGTTTCTGATATTTGTTTTGTTTTGTTTTGTTTTTAAGATTTATTTTGTTTTTGACAGAGATGGAGAGAGACAGAGAGAAAGGGGAGGGCCCAGAGCAGTCTCCATAGTTGTACTTTATCGATTTTCGACATGGTTTCGTTCCACACAGGTGGGCAGGGGATGCACAGGGTGGATACCAGGCCAGGGGCCTCCTGCATGGGAGGCGGGCCTCCTGCATGGGAGGCAACCCCCTCGCGGCAGGGGCCAAACTGGGGGCAAGAACCAAACTGGGGGCCTCCCAAATGGGAAGCACACCCCAGCTCAGCATACGGGTCCACATGGATCAGGGCCAGGACTTGATCCTCAGTTCCCGGGGCTGCAAAGCGAGCACTCAACCCACTGAGCCATCCCAGCTTCCCGAGATCTGGTTTTAAGCTATGAATAGCAAATACTCTGCAAACATACCATGAGGCATTATCAATGTAATTGTGACTGTTTTTTAACTTTGTAAATTTAAGCTACTTTAAGATTCATAGAGATCTCTGTTAATACTGATATTTCTTTTATTCATGTAACAAATACATTCTCAATTCAACTTTGCCTCTATAAATGTTCCAGAAACCATTATGTGTATAATCAAATGCATGCTAGGTTGGAGTAGAAGATCTGTGTGGGGAAAAAAAGGATTCCACTGACATTGAAAACTTAGAGAGCTCTTGAAAGTTGGTAGAACAGATATGAGTATTTGCATCCATTTTTGAAATGAGAAGTTATTGAGGAGAATCTTTAGAGAAATGATGCTATGTGTTTGGTTAGGGGAAATATTAAATACACCTAGCCCTATCAGGAGTATAGAAGGTGAGGAAAAGCAAAAAAAAAAAAAATATATATATATATATATATATACACACACACACATACATGCATGTATATGTATACATGTATATATATATATATATGTATATGTATATGTGTATAAAATATCACCATATAGTCCATTCATTTGTTCATTCACTCATTATCAGCTAGCTAATCCATAATCATTTATTGAGGGTCTATAACTGTGTCAGGAACTACTCTAGCTGCTGGGATTATGAAGACCATTAAGGGTTGGGCCCTGCCTCAAAGATCTTATGGTCTAAGTGTGTTATCCAATTATATAATTTGATAAATACAATACTAGATGCATGATTAAAGCAAAGAATTATTTCATGTTGAAGGGATATTGTCAATGCCAGTACATATCTATTTAGCATGAAAATATACCATGTGCACAGTTAGAACAGATATATGTAACTCCAAGTGGAGTGGCAGGTGTACCCCCGATGTGACGATGGCCATTTGTGGCTATCAGGGCCTGATGCTATTGAACACTGGAAACATCACCTTGTCCTTCTTTGTTCTAGTCTCAAGCCTATCAAGACACCTTCCCTTATGGTTCAACTTCCTGTATCGAGCCACCAGGAAGATCCCAATGCTCTTGACCTGGTTTTTTCATTGTAAATTTGCATTCCTGTGGAAATGCATTTTCAGGGAGGTTGACTACTGAGTATGCTCCTTCCCTGCTCCTTGCCAGAGCTGTTTCCTCTCTTGTCTGCTGAATAAATCGAGTTTCGTAGATGAAAGCAGAGCTTCAGACCCTGAAACTTGGAGAATTCATCAAAGCAAAAGCCACCTTGTTTCCCTGATGACACCTCTGATCACACAGCCTGTTCTCCTTTTTCAGACATCTACAGTTACATGTGATCATTATGAATATCTTACAGTCCTTTTACACCCTTAATCTGAGGTGGGGATAGAAGTTAGCTGACACCTGGAGCATCCTTGCCCACAGTGGTTCTTTCCCGGAGCTACTGGTTCTGCAGTGTCTCTGAACTGGCCCCATCCTGACCGTGAACCCACATTCAGTCCTTTCTTTTATTCATGTAACAAATACATTCTCAATTCAACTTTGCACCCTCCCCACAACATATCTACTCACAGAAAAATCACCTTCAAGAAACAGATGTCAGCAAGCATTTTTGGGGGGAAAGCTGGAAAGTTTGTATGCGAACAATACAGAAAAAAAAAACCACTCTTGACTTGTTCATTATTTTTGTACCCCTCAAACTTCCCCTGTGGCTGTGTCTGAAGAGGCCCTGATACCTTCTGATTGTGTGCAGTACTCACAATTCCCAGCCTTCTGAAAGCCAGCAGGACTAACTTGTGACCCTTCAGCTGTTCCCGTGACCCTGAGAAGGTACATCCCATCTGCTCCCCACCCTCCATCTCCTTCTGGACTCTGCAAGGCTCCCTAGGCCAAATGTCTTCGTGTGAATGAAACCCTCTCTCTCGTTTTGCTGTGCATTCTCTCTCACAGCCTGGTTTTTTCTGTATGATTCTGAGTATCCCAATTTACCATCTACCACCTATACTGAACTTCTGCAAAGATAGGTATTATTATTATTATTATTATTATTGCTGCCGCATGACAAATTACCACAAATGTGGCATCTTAAAATGACACATTATCCCACAGTGCCTGTAGGTCTAATTTTGGGTATGCCATGCCATGCTGGATTCTTCACTCAGGATCCCATTGGGATACACTGAAGGTGTCAATTGGGGCTGCAGCCTCATCTAGGCTCGGGTCCTATTCCAAGGTCATTAATATTAACCGACTTTGTTTCACGGAAGCTACAGTTTGGAGATTCCATTTTCCTTCTACCAGAGAGCCAGAGATAGCTCCCAGCAGCTGGAAGCCCCCCTGCTGTTCCCTGCTTGCATGCCCTACAAGTAATTTACAGCCTGTGTTTGCTTTCTTCCAGGCCAGCCAATGTGTGTCTGACTTCCTCCTCTGTGGCCTGCCAGAGGAAACTCTCTGTTTTTACAAGACCTATGAGGTCAGGAGCACCCAGCTCATCGCCATGTCTCAAGGTCTAATGAGGTAAGACCTCACTTACATCTGCAAAACCCTCTCACTCCAGGATCTGGGCTAGCACACGAACTGACTGGGAGAGGCATGTATATCCTTGGCTGGGAATCTTGGAGGGAGCCTCTTACAATTCTGCCTTTCCACAATCAAGTTTATAGTTAAATGAATAAAGGATCAATTTCCAGGTCTCTTGTTTGCATAGCTTTTTCTCAGAGCTTTAGGAGAAGTCCTAGCTATGTATTCATATGGTTTATGCCTACATACGTTTAGGTTAAATTATATTTATGTAATTTTTTGCAAAAGTAATATATTTTGCTCACTAGGAAAACTGCAGCTTGGCATGCCCACACACCTGTGGAACATAACCTAAAGGTGGATGCAAGGGCAGTATTGCATTAGGAATGGAGTAATGGAATCTAGGACTGGAAATATGCAAGAAGAGGAGAAAAAGTGATTTTAAAATATATGGAGTTGGAGGCTAGTGCATGGAAATTACTTCACAAAGTTAGAATCATAAAATTACAAGTAGAAAAGTGGTTCTCATCAAAGCCTGTTTGAGAACAAAGTTTTCTACTTTTAGGAACATTCTTAAGACAGTGTATTTAATTGAAAATCTATAACTAATTTTAATGGAAATGGAATATTTAATAAAGCTTGAATATACCACTGTTTTTCCAATTTGGAAAGATGTTCAAGATAATTTTATGGAGAAATTATAGACATTTGGCTTGGCTATGTATGATGTGTTACCTTCTTAGTCAAATACAAATGTATTTATTTAAGAGTTGAAAGAAAATTTAGTTAACAATTAGTGAAATAAGAAAAATGTGATCAAGGTGAGCAATAAGATCAACAGAAATGATTCTCATTCCAAAATGATACCAGAACATACACAGATTATACCAATGATTCATTAAAAAGAGATAAAATTTTAATACAATTAGTAGTTTCTTGAAATTTTTGATAACCTATATTATGAAGAGAAGTATAAATACACAAACTTTCCAACTTTCCCCCAAACTTTTTGCTAATTTCATATAAATTTCTGCCATGGATGAATGGTTACATGACAAGCACAGAAGTAATTAACATTAGACCTTGCAAAGGGCAACTTGAAAAATCCCTGAATTCTTATAGCTAGTGAAAGAAACTTGACAGAAGTCCATCCCAATCTGATAACATTTTTTAAAAATTGCATGACATCTATAATTAAAAATAGAAAGAAAATCTGGCCATCCACAAGAATTCTCCTAGATATTTTTCTACATTCTTTTTAGAAAATGATATTTCAAATTTGTCTTATGAAGAGGTTAGCAAATAGTATGCAGCCAAATCAGTAAAACACTGAACAAAAACTCCCATTTAGACATTCCAGTTCCTTCTGAGATCTCTCCTGCAACTAGATTTCTTTCCTTTTACTGCCTTCTCAGAGCTGGACTGGAAATAGATAAAGCTTCATTGTTTTGTATCATCCTCTGGAAAGAGCAGTCATTCGGCTACTTTTCTTTTTTATCTGCTCCCTTTTCTCCTATGAGGATCAGTGCCAACTGGCTGACTTTTCCCTGGCTTTCCCAGAATTCCAGCTAAGCACATATTTTCCATGTTGTCAAACATGTATCCAGAAAAAATGTCACTCTAGCCACTGCTGCAAACATAGATACAAGTCCAAATGCAGTGAAGTCCCAGTGCAATTAATTTCATCTTATCCACCTCCTGCCCAAATACAAATACAAATACAAATACATTTGTATTTGACTAATCCAAAATTTTCATACTGTTACTAGTTCTTTCTAGGGGTCACAAATTGTTCTTTTATGTGTTGTCCTAGATGGAATTAAACTTCTATATATTTAGAAAGTTTTGCTATGTCATTGAATCTTAAAAGGACCATTTATGACCACTTATTTAATACTCAAAGGCTCAAATATTATAATGTATTCAGGTTTGTATGGAGACATTTTTATATATATATAAAAAGCTCAGTAATTTTTATTAGCCAATGAAAGTTTCTGAAGGTATATATATATATATATTCTAGGAAAATGAATTATTTTTCATATCAAACGTCTTGAATGTGTTCAGGGTAAGCAGCAAAAGAATACACAAGAACATGCACGGTGAGAAAATATAACCAACTTAATTATACCCAATATTTAGGACTCTTTATGCAATATATATATTTCTGACTAATATTCTCCTTCCCCCTTCTTGATTTTAAAAATCATTACTCCATGCAACAATTTGCCATGATTGTGAATCAGAACCTTGTTGGATGAAGCTGTCATTACCTGTCTCAATTTGCCATCATCCAGAATCAAAACACTGGTAAAGGGTGCAGACTTCCCACTGTTTACTGAAACGACTTTCTTGTTAACCATATAAAATGTCCAGCTCTGAAAATACTTTTCTGAGAACCCCTGTGAACTCACCACGACTCCAGAATAATGCACATTTAGAAGGATTTCTGTGAGTCTTTTAAAATTTGTGGTTTATCACAAATTGCCAAAAACTTGCCTGCCGTGCTGTTTATCGGCACTAAATTATTTCAAGCGTTCTTCCTGTTAAAGCTTCTAATGTTTGGTGTGACTCCTTATGCTAATGTTATATTTATCACTGGTATTTCTGCGCCCATGAAACAAAAAGCATTCATAAAATCTGGATTTTGCACAAAGGTCTCTTTTTCTTCAGCATTGCATTTAAATTGACTCCTTCTAAGTATTTCCTCTATGTTCCTATAAATCTGATACAGAGATGTTTGGATGGATCAGTGACTGAAATGAATGAGATAATGCGTTACACATTACAGAAAAGTAAATTTAACCTGCTGCTAGTAAAAATGGATTTAGATGTGTGCGGTTTTTGCACAACATGCAATCTGTCGTGTTTGATCTCCTCTTTCAAGGCAGGGGTAGACACAGTTCATGCACAAACACACAAAGTGAATACATGTTTGTGCAGGCAAATAAATGATCCTTGTCTCTTTTAACCGACTTCTAACCCCACCTCTGATTCCAAGCAAGGCCACGAGCTCTGGGTGGAGGTCATCTAGACTCCAAGACACAGCCCTTATACATATAATTCTAAAAGCGGCACTTACTGTGTCATCTGAGTCCAGACAAAATGCACAGTTGATCTCTAGTCTTACATATGCCCATCATGTAGGGTATTCCCAGAAATGACTTTATATACCTTTGAATAGTAAATGCATAGTTTGTTTGAATTTTGTAAAGATTTATTTTATTGATTTTGACAGAGACAAAGAGAGACAGAGACATAGAGAAGGAGAGGGCCCAGAGCAGTCTCCATTGCTGTATGTCATCAGTTTTCCACATAGTTTCTTCACATGGGTGGGTGAGGGCTGTGCAGGGCGGAAACTGGGCTGGGGGCCTCCTGCATGGAAAGCACAACCCTCAAGCCAGGGGCCCAACCACGGGACAAGAATCTAACTGGGGGGCCTCTTGCATAGGAAGCACACTCCAGCTCAGCATATGGGTCTGCACGGGTCAGGGCCAGGATTCGATTCTTGGTCCCCGGGGCTGCAAAGCAGAGAATCAACTTGCTGAACCATCCTGGTATCCCCTCTTTTGAATTTTAATTAGAGTAGACTCTCTATTAACCTCTGTAATGTTTAAATTTTTGGCCAGTTGCCTGAGTTTCAGTTAACAGAGGGTCTACTTACATTTATTCAGCATCTGCCAATCCCCATAGGTACTGGCTGACTGAAAGTTTACTGTATATCTTCAACAGGAGCCATATTACCAAGTACACAAAGCTTCTGAAGTACAGAATTCTAGAACTGGGTCTAAGTTGAAATGGAGAGATGGTTCAACCACTTGGACTGACTGAAAAGGTCTGTTCAATTAAATAGCTGAACCAATCAAAGCAAAGGAGTTGTTGACAACTAAGTTAGTCCAAGTGGTTGAGCTGTTTATGTACACACACATGAAGCATGTTCATATTATAGAGAGATTATTCATGAAGCAAAAAGCAGAAAGATCGTGGGAATTAAATCTTAGCATCTGGTTGCACAATTTTGGGCATACTTCTTTACATACTCCATATAATTCATTCATAATGTTCTTCTATACAGTCATGCACATTTAATGAAAAGGACGTGTTCTGAGAAATGTACCCTTAGTAATTTGTCAATTTTGTTATTGTGTGAACATCATAGGGGGAATGGACACAAACCTAGATAGCCTAACCTACGGCACTTACTATACACCTAGGCTACGTGGTATATAGCTTGTTGTGCCTGTGTTACAAACTTATACAGCATGTTACTATACTGAATACTGTAGTCAATTGTAAAACAATGGAAAGCATTTACTTATCCAAACATAGTAAAGGTACAGTAAAAATGTAGTATCTATATTTTGAAGAAAAAAACTAGCACAAGACAATTTGCTTTTACATGCCTCTGATATGACTCTTTAGGTAGAAGATGTTTTTCCCCTTTGCTTGTGTTTTTATGGCTGTTTTTATTAAACTATCCATCACTAAAACCATAGTTAGAAAAATGTTTGGTAAAGAAACCTATGAAACAGACTGCAGTTATTCTATGTCCTAAATCCAAAAAACTAGCAAATTGAACATTTATAGTGGTCAGTTGTAAAGTGGAGCCCAATCCTTCAATCACTTTTGCTGTATATCACTGTTTATTTCCTCTCATTGGACTAAACTCCAGTGAATGACCTATGATACCTGAGTTCATGGAAAGAAAACAGGTTAGGTAGTATGTGGTTCGTACCTTTAAAATTATTATTAAAGTTAGATTCTTCTGTAATCTCTATCCCAACTTCCAAAAGAAGTCTCAAATGGAAAACTTGTTAAAAACAGTTTCAAAGAATGTACCTTTATTTTGTCAACAACTATTCAGTGTCTCTTTAGTGCCAAACTCCATGCAAGATACTTAAAATGCACAGGGAATGAGAAAACACAATGCCTTCTATCATGTAATGTTGAGTCTAAAGGAAGACATCATAAAACTGATTTATGGAAAAGAAAAGGCAAGAGGAGAGTAGTTTGTCCATACTCATAAAATTGTGAATGCCCACAAAATTGTTTTCATAGCTCAACATAAATCAGGCAAAATGCTTAGACATTTAATGGTAACTCTCAGCTCATTTCTAAATACTAAATGTAACCTGGTGCAGAACTTATGAGTACATGTAGGCAGACAAGAGTAGGATACCATGATAATACAACACGGAGGAATTTTTTTTTACAAGATATCATTACAGTTCAAGTTCAATTATGTGAATATTGACAAGTGGCAATAAAATAGGGAAATATTAAGAAATATTCTCAGTATTGTACAGGAAGCCATTATAATAAAAATATGACCCAGATCTACTCATTAAATTTTTAATTTTCTCTTTTGGACCATGCTGTTTCTAACACTAGGACTGGTAATTAAAAAAAATATTAACTACAAAATGTACACTTCAAAATGAACTGTATTAATTAGAAAGCTATCTTGCTTGTCAGTATGTCTACATTTGCTTCTAATGTAAAAAAATATCTTGGAAATCATTTTGGGGACAGTGTCCAGAGCCCACAGCACACTCTTTTAAAACATCTTGATAATGGCAGGGAAACCGGCTGTATTGGCAAGACACGCAGATCACTGATTTTGTAAACTAAAGGTGAGCTCTCTCAGTTCCTACATGGGCAAGAGAATAGTGCATCCTCTTTGGACATCTGTCTTTCTCAATAGACATTTGACTAATAAAGTGAAGGTGCTGTATTTTATTAATTTCAGATTCCTGCCTCAGTTCTTGGTATATAGCAAGCATACCATGAATGATTGTTGAATTCAGTGTTCTTAATTTAAGGTCATAGTTAATGGCCCTAATGATTTGAAATGCCCTAAAATGGTTCTTCGGCTATTTGTGAATATGTACGAGGTGATTTTCTTTCCTCATGCATGCATGGCATTCCCATGTATAATATATATGCATCATATACTATAAATTTTGGCAGAATATTATTTTGAACCCCCATCTTCTCCTTTCAGTGCAATAATCTTATGGAGATTATTCATGATTGATAGTTGGATTCATTTTCTAACTAGATACCTGGATCCAAATGATTGCTTTAATATTTCAGCCCCTCAAAAATGCAATGAAAAAGCAGTCATGTATAATAAGTTGCAATGAAGTGCTTGAGCATCTTAAATGACAGGGTCTCTGATTTCAAATTCCAGTTGTTTGGTTTTCTTATTTTTGTTTTTTAAGATTTTCACTATATAGTTAACTAAGCTAAGGATCATGCATGTTAAGAAGAATTAATAAATACCATAATCAGCATCAACATCATCACAATGTTTTATGTTAAAATACTAAAATAATATTATTTACAAAAAATCATTATACTACAAACCATAATGTACAATTTGCAGTATCCTTCTATTAGCTGATTTCTCGTCTCCTTTTTTCAGCTTATTTGCATTTTTTTCTGTTGATGTGGCTTTTTAACTACTCTCTTACATATTACCCAAAAATGACATAGCACTCTGAACAAACCTAGACTATTAGGACAAAATAACTCAACAAGCTTTATTGTTAATTGATTTTTTTTTTTTTGCAGGTCCTAAAAACATAAAAGTAGCAATCATAAAAGTTGCTCACCTTTCTTTAAAGAAAGAATGCTTTCCTAGATGTAACAACCCAGAATCAGAAGTTCCATTACATTGACAAATGTGATATTCCACTTCAGGAACATTTTTTTTTCTCAGTCTGTGTTTTATGTGGTTGTTTGTTATTTAGACAAACAGAATGGCTAAATCAATACAAATGGCCCTTGAGGCCTAGAGAGACCACAAGAAAGTGTAGCATCATTAAACTAAATTACAGACAAGCACTTAAGGAGACAAATAAGTGTAGTGTTACCATAAGTCCTCATTTTTTTTTTTAATGGTGAGGATATTGCAAATGTTTACAAAACATGCATGATACCAGGAATAAGGCTTCTGTGGTAATGTATTAATAGGTAAACTTAGTTGTGATAGCTCTTTTAATCAGATGGGAAAATGCAGTCAAGAGGCAGAACTCAATAGTGTTTATCTAAGCCCAGATCTCTACCTGGTATTAGGAAAAACATAATATAATGTAATTCAGGAGAGGTAATAATCAGTGAGGTGAGAGTAAGAAGAGTAATGGAGGCTCACTAGAGAGCATGGGTTACTCTATACACATGCGCCATGAGTTGAGCTAAGAAAAGATAGACACTTGGTGAGTTAAAAATAAAATAATAGTAGGACACAGTCTCAATAGGAGTTTACCTTCCTGTTCTCTAGAAAAATGTTCCCTGATGCCCATGTTTATTTCATCTATGACTCCTACAGAAGATAAAAACAAAGACAGAGGGATTAAGTTTAATGGTCTACAATTTGAATACAGGCCCAGTAGACAAAATCCAGGAAATAATCTTTTTTTTTAAGTTTTGGGAAAATACATGTCAAGCAGAAGAATATATCATCTAGGGTATTTTACACTCAGAAGAGCGCAGGGCATGAGTGATCTGTGGTCTTGAGCAATCTGTATATATAACACATATAACACATCATTCAATAACATAATTTTGCTCAAAGTTGCTTCATTATAGTGTTGCTGAGATGCTGTAGGAACTTACCTCTTGTTTATATCAATTAGCTTATGGTAAAACTGGCTTCATTATAAATTACATTGCTTTGCTGGAGTGCCAAGAACCCATCGACAATGTTAAGTGAGTACTTACCATTTACTGTAAGTGGTGGTTTAGAGCATTGGTCACAATACAGTAGATTGCAATTGTCCCTGGAAACAAAACAAAATAAATTAGGCTCATTAACCTTCTTTTATAAGGTATTTAAGTTTAATATTAGTGAAAATTTACTTGACTTATAAAATAATGATGGTATTTGAGGTACTCTACCCAAAGCCCAAATGTAAGAGATGTTTCTTACAAAATGTTTTAATATAAATGATTTTCACAACACAGATACACAGATTTGGATGTTAACAGAAACCCCTCTCTGGAAAGTTCAAATTCTTTATAGACTTTGTGAAAGATAGTATTCAGCAAAAGATTATGCTTGTTTGCCTGTACTGGCTACTGGAGTCACAAATTTGGAGGAATCATTTTATATATATTTTTGTCACTGCCAGTTGTTATTTTGACAGATTAAATGAGAATTGAATAGACACTTTTTACCTCACTAAATCAAAAGCATTTTTTATTGGTTATAAATGACATTGAGCTATACTTCTGTAAAGCACACAAGAGTGGTTTATGACTTTTTGGAGAAAAAATATATTCTGTGGGCTTACTGAAAATTTGTCTTCAGCATACCGTAGCAATGCTCTTATACGAGTATATGAAAAAAGATAAAATTTAAAGAAACTAAAACAAAGATAAATAATTTACTTGTCCTTTGACAGCTATAGTAGAGATGTCTAGTGCTTACACATAATGCATTTTTACACTCTTAACAGGTTTCTGGAAGGATTAGTCTTTGTTATCTTGGCACTAGGCATCACTATGCAACTGATTCTGGTCAAGGAGTTGTGGCCAGAAATGGCATGGGTCATGTACAGGCTAAAACATTTAATTGCTGATATGAATCTCCCTGCATTCTTTCCCTCTTCTATGACATCATAGAGGAAGACTCATGGTGAAACCAAGATTTGAAGGATCATAGATCAACACATCACTACTTGAGGGACAGTTGCTTAAAAGATGCACAGTGGACTGAGCATGAGCAAGAAATTCATCTTTGTAGTTTTAAGTCACTAAGGTTTTGGAGTTGACACTTCAGCACTATGTATTAATATTAACAAATCCAACCTTACACAGCACTTTTTGCTTCATGATATTTCCATGTAGAGGCTAATGTAAAAATATTTGGGTTTTGAAGTGGTATTAAATTCGATTCACCAATGCTTGTTAGAAGTTGAAGAAAAATTAAATAATAAAAGTGAACATGACCAAAACTAGTTAGAATCGGAGTCTC
>PVKE010002999.1:0-38118 GCA_004027555.1 Craseonycteris thonglongyai
CTCCTCCCCCCTATCCTGGTAACCACCAAACCATTGAGTGTGTCCATAATGCTGGTGCCCTCTCCCACCTCCCCTCCCTCTCTCCCTCCCCCCTCCTCCCCTTCATATGGAGTCTCATTTTGATTCAACAATTTGGAATATAAAAGAATGGTGTCATAAAATTAGTACTTCAAATATTGGGTTGGCAGCTATCTTTCTGTTAGAGAAGAATCCCCTATCCTTATAAACAGACCTTTTGTGAGCAGTACACTTTACTATGTCAATATTCTATAGCAGCCAGCATCTCTGATTTACAGGGTATTAGAGTTGGCAGAAGGATATGAAGAGAAACCCTGGGGGTGATGTTTAGGTGTCTTATTTCTGGAGGGCAGGAAGTGACAACCGTAGCCAAGGGAAACTCACCCTACTCCAGCAGTCCTTGGGGACTTCGGTGGAATTCATTTTTTATATTCATGTTACCATTATTTTTTTAGTGCATTTAAAAATAAAAAGTTTTGAAAAATAAAGTTTTCTTTCCTGAGAATTAAATGTTTTTCAGAAGAGAGTTTTTGTAGAAATTTTCTTCATTTGGAAGCGTTTATATTTATGAGAACACAGTGAACTTTAGGAAGTTTCAAAAGCCACCAGAGATCTGAATTTGAATACCCAATTTGCCTGGTATTCAAAAACACGGTTGGTTGCCTTTCTTAATATCTGATAAAGGCATTTGTTGGGAAGTTCGGAGATGATGGCATAACTGGGAACCAACCCTTCATCAGCATCACATCAGTATTCTCACTGTCTTCTGTTCTTGGTCGTATGTTCCTCCCCTTCATCAACTCTTATTAGGTGGGAATTCTGAAATTCTGACAATGACTAAATAAAAGCATGGAGAATATCTACACCTTGTTTTATTTCATTTTTTAATTAAAGCTATATGTGTGTGTGTGTGTGTGTGTGTGTGTGTGTTTATGTATAGGTTTAGCCATAGTACTGCAAGGATATAGAAGACAAACATTTCCAAACTCATCTGTTGTGTTTTAGGCAGAATAATGCCCTTTCAAAGGTGTGTATATCTTTAACATTAGAAACTGTGAATATATTATGTTCCATGACAAAGAGAAATTAAGGTCGCTCATGGAGGGATTAAGGTTGCTAATCCATTGACCTTAACATAGGGGAGGTTATCCTGATTTTTTGGGATGGCCCTAAGATATTCACAGAGGTCTTCAAATGTAGGGAAGAGGGGCAGATAAAGAGTCAGTGTCACCGTGCTAAGATGAGAGAAAGGTTCATCTCACCTTTGATAGCTTTGAAGATGAGCGAAGGGAGCCAGAAGCCAAGAAGACTAAAGTTTTTAAACTGAAAAAAACAAACAAACAACAAAAAAAACCGCAATGAAATGGACTCACTGTTAGAGGACCCAGAAAGGAATGTAGCCCTGTTGAGACCATGATTTTAGTATAATCAGATCCATGTAAATTTGTATTTTAAACTGGTATGTCTGTTGTAATTTGCTACAGATACAATGCTAATTAATATATATTTAATAATATATCAGAATCTGAAAACCACTGTTCCTCAAGTCTTTGAGAAAGCATTGCAAAGAGTATAGTAATTAACTGTTCTTAATTTTAATCAAGAGTATCAAGAAGTATAAACAAATATCAATAATATCACATGAGCATTTTATTGGAAATGAGTTTCATTCTCCACAGCGTAAGGGTTTTGGGAAATGGAATGCAATTCTTCAGAGAAGTAGAGACTAGCTGTTCTCAGGCTTGTTCCAATGCAATGTTTCCAGGAAACAGAAATGAACTAGATTCTCTTATGATGTCCTTCTATGCTCACAAGCCTATGATTGAAAAATAAATCATAACAACCCAGGATCTTGAAAGGTCAAGCTAAAGTCTGTCGCTGAGCTGGACTGGTCATGAGCTGAGAATGTTATTTAATACTGAGGCAGACTGTAAACTTGCCAATCCAATCAGATTCCACTTTGATGTTATGCCTCTTGATTTATAGGTTCTGGTTTATGGCAGTTTATATTTATTTTCACATATATTTTCCTTTCTCCCTTTTTGTAAAATTATTGGAATTGCTACTTCTGCATCCTGTGCAAGCAAGGTATTAATTCAAGCCAATCTGCAAGCTTCCACCATCAGTTGGTTCCAATTTCAACTCCATTATTGTCTAAAATTTCATGTTTACAACATTCTAACTCTGTGTTAAGAATAACAGCTTCAGTCACCAAGGCTTATGGGCCCCTTAGCATTTCCAAGTATGACAAATAGTCATGAAATAGACATGCACATTTTAAAGTTTGTTTTGTAGGGTAGTAACATTCCTCTCACTGAAGATGGGGACATGTTATTTAGTATGGGGCCACTGCAGTCATTCCAAATTCTCAGGACACTGAAGGCAAATGCTTTTCAAGTAACTTAAAAACCTGGTGGGAACAAACAAATTAAGTCAAAATATTCACTTCAGTCTCAAAAGCTTATTGGAATATAAAGGCTGTTGAAGATGTTTAAAGAAAGTACTAATACTAAGACAAGTATGTAATGAGAAATAGAATTTACTACAAAATTTTAATTAGTCTTTTGAAATTATGTTCATTACTAACTTAATTAATTGAAACAGATCATAAGAGATGATTAAACACCTAATCCTGATCTTCTTTAATGTATTACCAATTCAATTGCCATTTGAAAATATCTGGATATTTGGTATAACATAAATAAAACGAGTCCAACCTGTGGCTGCATGCTGTCTAGGATAATTTTGAATGCAGCCCAACACAAATCAGTAAGCTTTCATTTAAAAAAAAGAAAAAAATATTTATTTTATTGTTTTTGACAGAGACAAAGACAGACAGAGAGAGACAGAGACAGAGAGAGACAGAGAGAGACAGAAACAAGGGGGAGGACCCACACAGTCTCCATAGTTGTGGGTCATTAGTTTTTCAACATGATTTCATTCCACATAGGTGGGGGGGGCACACAGGGTGGGAACTGGGTTGGGGGCTCCCAAAGTGGGAGGCACACTCCCCCGAGCTAGGGGCCAAACCGGAGGGCAAGAACCAAACTGGGGGCCTCCCTCATGGGAAGCACACCCTAGTTCAGCACATGGGTCTACACGGGCTGGGACTGGGATTCGATCCTCAGTCCCCGGGTCTGCAAGGCAAGTGCTTAACCTGCTGAGCCATCCTGGCTTCCCTGTAAGCTTTTTCAAAGCTTACGTGAAATTATTTTTTGTGATTTTTTCTTTTTTTTTTTTTTTAGCTCATCAGCTATACTTAGTGTTAGTGTATTTTATGTGTGGCCCAAGACAATTCTTTTTCTTCCAATGTGGCCCAAGGAAGCCAAAAGTTTGGACACCAATGACATAGATGAAAGATCAAAATGGTTTCAGAATTATTTCATAATTAAAACAAATATTTTGGAGTTAAAGAAGAAGAAACTAAGATACTCTTAAATTATTATGTTTTTCCTTCTTAATCCAGGTGAGGAGAGGCACATGTGAAAGGAGAATTGGATGACAGTCAAAAAATGTAAGATACCATGACTACTTTGTCATTAAGAAGTGTTACACTGGGTTAATTATTCTAGTTCCTGGGGCTCAGTCTCTATAAGTACAAAATAAAATGTTGGACTGTATTAATCCAGTTATTAAAGAACATATTTCGAGAACCTTCAGTAGCCTCTGTATAGGCAATGGGGATATGTGGATAAATGGAGTAAATGCACAGAACTTATCACCAGATTTTCCTTACTGAATAAACAGTATTTATCTGCTGTAAATCATTACAACATAATATTAAGGCAGTTTAATATTGGCAATTACATACACTGAACTTAAAAATATAGGCTCTCTAGGATTTCAAAATTAAAATTTCTATGATAAAGAATTCAGACCCTATTATTATTTTTAATTGTCAAATTTATTGCGTTGACATTGGTTGGTAAAAATTACATAGTTTCCAGGTGTACAATTCTACATTACATCAGCTATGTATTGCATTATGTGCTCTACACCCAGATTCAGTTCTTTTTCCATAAATGAATATTTTTAAAGAATATACAGCTGATAAAGATTATCAAGAAGCAATTTTAGCACAAAAAAATTTAAATACTTTTAGTTGATCAAAATCCAGAGTTGAAAAAGTAATTGAATGAATTGATTTATTAAATTACTGCCTTATGAATAGGACTACCAAACTGCTTTTTAGAGTAGACTCTAGATATTATATGTTCATAGGATTTCTAGTTTATGAGACAAGGTTTGAAGCAAAGAGAAAACTTGTTTTTAAAATAGCTAAGCTGGGGGAAGCTGGGATGGCTCAGTGGGTTGAGCACTCACTTTGCAGTCCTGGGGCCCGAGGATCGAATCCTGACCCCAGACCATGCAGACCCATATGCTGAACTGGAGTGTGTTCCCAGTTCAGTTCTTGCTGGGGCCTATGTGGGAGGCCCCCAGCCTAGCTCCAGCCCTGCACAGCCACGAGCCCACCTGTGTGGAATAAAACCATGTCAAAAACTGATCATGTACAACTATGGAGACTGCTCTGGGCCTTCCCCCCGGCCCCTCTGTCTCTGTCAAAAACAATAAAATAATTTTAAAATAAAAGTAAAATGGCTAAGCTGAATATTTTGTTACTTTCCTTGTTTTAACTGCTCAAATAGAGCAAGCTATAATTATACCTAGATGACATACAAAAATAAGAATAATTTTGAGTTCCTTAGATATTTAGGGTTCAAGTATTTGTTAAAAATATTTAATTGACTTTGTCAGAACAACTTTTGTTTTATTCTCATTCTCTCTCTTTCCTCTTCACCTCCACCCCCATTTCTCTTCTTTTACCTATTCTATTTTGTATTTTTCATCTATCACATATTTCTCTTTTTTAAATCCTATTTCATTTTGTATGTCCCCTTCACCCTCTTATCTTCTTTCCCATCATACTACCCTCCAGCTCCCTTTTTTTTCCTCTTAGTTAATATTTACTGGTATTTTGGGCTGAGGTTCCACAAAAGCCCTGCTACTGATAGAGAATGAGCCATTTTGCTCCTTTATGATAAAAGTCTAAAGGATCTTGATGAGACATTTATATTTCCTCCTATTCATTCTTACGTTTCATCCTATTCATTCTGTACCATTCAGTGGTCATTTGTTTTCCTTTTGTGTTCCGATTGTCAGTATTACTTATCCTGTTTCTAAGCCATCCTCAAACCTTGATAACGTACACTCAAATAGAATAATCCATCCATTCCATTCAATATCTTGTCCCAAACCCTCAGAAGCTGCTGAGTCCTGATTATTAATGTCTCTAGAGTTGACCTGAGTGTGATTTTAGTTATTTCCCAATAATTAATGAACATGAACACTGGTTGAGAAATATACGTTTATTCTTTAGCCCCTATCTTAGTAACAAGTGATATATTTCTCTCCAGCTTTGGAAACTATCTCCAATAGACTCTTCAGTTACATTTCTGTTGACCTGCAATAGTCAAGACTTTTTCTGTTGAAAGTTAGGAGTCTAAACTCAGATAATTGAAATCAAAGGGAAGAAAAAAAAGATGTTGCTTCAAATAATTGGGAAGTCAAGGACAGATTATCTTCGTGTTTAGTTATATTTAAGCCATCAGTGATGCCACCACGTTGCCTGCTCCTCTTTCTCTCTCTCTTAATTTCTCAGTTCTGCATCGTGTATGTGTTGGCCTAACTATTTGTCCCATAGATGAGATTTCTGCAGTATAATAAAATCTAACATAATATTGTACAAACTTATTATCCGTAAGTTAGCCTTTTCCAGTCTCAACAGAAATCTGAAGATGGAAAAACCTCCCTTGAGCTTATGCCTAGTTCTTAAAAAACCCAGAAAGATAGGATCGTGTGTGATCCAGTTTAAATAATACAAACTCCCATGTAGCATTACAACTAGAAAAGATGAGAGATCATGGTATATTGCCTTGATTGAAATCTCTCCAAAAGCTATATAAAGTGGAGAAATTATTCCCAAAGGAAAGTGGGAAAAATTTTTGAACAAACAATAAGTATATTTAGAGCAGTCCAATCTACATTGATGCTTCCAAAGTGAAACAATTCTAGGGTGAAGACATATAAGCTCCAGAACAACTGCGCTATGGTAGATACTGGAATATTCCAGAAAAGGAGTTTAATTTCAACAAATAACAAAGATAAGTATTGACTGCATAATTGATTTAATAAATCTATTTGGGAGGTATTGATTTTTAAGTTGCTCTATTAAATTCGGGTGGAATTCTAATATTTTTTCATGGCACATGTGGTTAAAATAAATTTACATAAGTTAGTGGATTAGAATTTGTGCTTTATGTTTTTTTTCCCCCCAACAGTCACTCCTCCTCTTCCAGTGCTTAAATTGTTCTTTAGGATACCATTTTCATTCCAATTTCCATCAAAAACCTTAAGTTGAAAACGACCCTGCCCTAAAGTGTCTCAGTTTATTAAGAATAAAGTTTAATACCCCTAATATAACCTATAGGGTTTACAAAATCTTGCCCAAGAACCTTCTTGACCTCATGTTCTCTAGCTCTGATCCACTTGCTCCAATCCAGCCACACTGACCCCGCTTGAAGTTTTTCAAACATGCCAAACTCATTCCCACCTCAGGGCCTTTGCATTTACTGTTTTTCTTTAATGGACACTCACTTTCCCATAACTACATGGCTTATTTCTTCACATAATTGATATCTTTGTTCAGACAAAAGCCTCTCCACTCCATAAGCCTCTCTACACATTACATTTGGTTAATATTCTCTTTACACACTGGCATGTGAAATACTTGAAAAGAAAGAGTACTTTGTTATAGTTCAGCACCCAGGACAGTACCTGACACATTGTTGTTATTAAATAAATATTTATTAAATAAATTCCTGAATGGAAAAAGAAGAATGAATCATTGTATGAGCTAGACACAAATATAGGCTCATGACACAGGTCTATCTGGTCAGCATATCATACCCCTGTCTGGAGTAATGCTTAAGAACAGCCATGAGACCTAGCAGGTGAATGGGATGCACTCATAGTAAATATGTAACACCTCAGGAAAAAAACCAAATGCACAATACAAATCAAAACAAGGAGACCCATGAGGAGGCCACCTTGAGGAATAATCCCACACAGATATGATGAGAAGCGTGATGACTCCAGAAACCTTTTCCCTCATTTTTATTATGCCAGTGGGAGTTGGTTTTCTTCTCCCTGAAATTGAAAGAATTTTGAAGTTCTTGATATTTCCTTCCCAAATCCCTGCACTACAATCAGTAATAGATGAGCATGTAAAATTTTAATACATCATTTGTTATACACTTTCCAAATTTTGCTAATTTGGAAAATTAGCTTTAATACATATGAATTCTGGTCATATTAGCATGACATTTATTTATATCCTTTAATGATGGATCATTAGTAATGACTTGAAAATTTGAGATGACATCACAACATTTCCAAATAAGACATCCTTTCTCCTATCCTACTCTCAATAAAAACAATATGACATCCAGCCATGAACAAAAGAGCCTTTGTGGGAGTTGTGGGGGCCAGTACCATATGCTGATAGACTCAGGAGGAGTCTCTCTCACCCACGCATTGAGTAAAAGGCCTACAGACCTCAGTCCTGACTGTGGAGCCTTCATTGGCCTAGCAACAAGTTTCAAACCCTCTTGGCTGCAGTCTGGAATCCCTTGGACATCACTAATTTAGACAATCACTCATAGCTGAGAGAGCCTTTGTAAAAGTACAAGTTCTCAGTGGAGAGGTTTTGGCACAATGTGGAGCATCAAGATGAGTTTGAATGCAGGGGAGGGTCAGAGAAGCAGCGTGACTTTACCTGCATCCCTGCTCCTACAAGGCACCCAGTTTTGTGCCAAGAGCCGTTCTCAGCCTGTAATTTCTCTGGAGGGGGCAAATAAGAGCATGTGAGCAAGGACTCAGCTTTCCTAGCTGTGCAAGACGCTGCCAAAGAGGCCCATTTATTTCTCACTCTATCCAGGGTATTGAGTCATGAGCTGCCTGTGTGGGGGTGGGGTGGGGAAGCCAGATGCTGAGAGAGTGGCATATAGGACTTTCGGAGTGTGTTAGAGGAACAAGAATCCTACAACTTCCTTGCAGACTCAATCAAGAAGCCCACCCATGATCCAGTGGGGACACCTTCAGTGCAGACCTGCCTACTGGCCCATGGGTACTCCCAGTACGCTGTGCATCTCACTCACACCTCTCCGCCCCACCCTGTGACCAGATCCCTGTGTGTGCCACCAATGTTGGTGAGAGTGAGCTGTAACAGACAGCTAATGGGCATGCACAGAAATCCAGAGTGAGCTTTGACAGACAGCTAATGGGCATGCACAGAAATCCAGACTGGAAGTGACCACACTTGAGCATTGCTCCACTCTTGGAAATGTCAAAAGGAAGTCGTCGGCACCTGCCTTGGTATAAAGTGGGATCAAAAGAAAGTGTACAAGCTTAAGAATTCTACCACCAGAGGGAGCAAGAAGCATGGAGTGGGCATATCCATAAAAGGTCTGAGAAAGCCCCAGGACAATTAGAAGGTATTTCCCAAAGTCATCCAGTAATTTCTGGGAGAAGTAACTGCTACTTGAACATGAAGATAGCAATATAAGACTTGCAGGGACATGAACAATGTAGAAAAAAAAGTGACATCACTATGGGATCAAAATAATTACCCAGTAACCAATCCCAAATACATGGAGATCTGTGATTTTGCCTGATAAGGAATTCAAAATAGCTCTTTTAAGGGACATGTAAAGGGCTACAAGAATACACAGAAAGACAATTTGGTGAAGTCAAGAAAACAATAAATGAAAAATGAGAAGTTTTCAAAAAGGGATAAAAACCATCAAATGAAAACAAACAGAAATTCTGGAGATGCAGAATATAATAAACAACATTTTAAAATTCAATAGAGAGCATCATTAAGAGAATAAATCAAGCAGAAGAAAGATACTGTGAATTAGGAGACAGGACTTTTGAAATTATCCAGTAAAAAGAGAAGAGGCAAGAATGAAAAAAGTAAAGAAAACTTGTCTGATCTACAGACTATAGTAAAAATAAGACAAAAACAAACAAACAAACAAACAAAAACAATGATGAAAACTTCCCAAATGTGGGGAGAGATTTGAATATCCAACTTCATGAAACTCATAGGTCAGCAACAAATTCAATCAACTTAAAGAGATCTTCTCCAAGACACATTATAATAACACTGTCCAAAATCAAAGACAAAGAGAATCTTAAAATCAACAAGACAAAATAAACTTGTAGCTTATAAGAAAACCCTCCAAGGCTCTAAGCAAATTGCTCAGCAGAAACCTTACAGACTAGAAGAGAGTGAGATGATATTAATATATTCCAAGTGCTAAAAGGTAAAAAAAAAATCTTCTTAACAATAATACCCTATCCAGCAAAGTTGTTCTTTTGAAATGAAGGCTAGGTACTTTACTAGACAAGTAAGAGTGGAGGGAGTTCATCACTCCTAGATGTGACTTAACAGAAAATGATGAAAGAAGTTCTTCAAGCTCAAATGAAAGGATGTTAATTTTAAACATGAAAACCTATACAATATACAACACACTGTTATAGTCAAAATTAGAATATTCTAATGCTACAATATAGTTGGGTATGAACCACTTAACACCAGTGCAAAGGTTAAAAGTCAAAAGTATTATAAATAACAATAACAACAATGATCAATGGATACACAAAATAATAACAGATAAATTGTGACTAACACTTATGGGGGGAAAAGATAAAGGTTTTTTTTCCTATGTAATTGAAATTAAGCTATTATCAATGTTAAATTCACTCTATCTACAAGATGTTTTATGTAATACTCATGGTAAACACAAAGCAAAAAATCTACAGTAGAAACACACACACATGCATGTGCGTGAGTGCACGCACACACATACACACAGAAAAACAAAGACAAAGAAGCCAAAGCACACCTTTATGGAAAAATCATCACTTCACAATGGAAGGCAGCAAGAGAGGAAGAAGGAAACAAGAGAATTACAAAGCAGCCAGTGAATAAGTAATAAGATGACATCCGTAAGTTCTTACCTATCAATAATTACTCCAACTATAAATGGATTGAATTATCTAATCAAAAGGCATAAAGTGGCTGGGCTAATTTAGCTACACTAAGAAAAAAGAAAGACAATTTGAGGGAACAAAATCAATAACGAACAGGGAGACCCTACAACTGATACCACAGAAATACAAAGGCTTATAAGAGAATACCAACAAATTGAATAACCTAAAATAAACTGATAAGTTTCTAAAAAGTACCAACCTACTAAAACTAAGTTATGAAGAAATAGAAAATATAAGTGTACCAATAATGGGTAAAGAGATTGAATCTAAAATCAAAAATCGCTCAACAAAGAAAACTCTAGGGCCACATGGTTTTACTGGTGGACCGTACCAAAAATTTAAAGAACCAATGCCAATTCTTCTTAAACTTCTCCAAAAAGAACTAAAGAGAAAGGAATATTTTCAAATTTACTTTACAGGGCCAGCATTCCCCTGATACCAAAGCCAGATAAGGACACTATAAGCAAAAAAAATTATAGGTCAATATATTTGATAAGTATAGATGCAAAGACCTTCAACCAAATACTAGCAAACTGAGTTCAATGATGCAATTAAAAAATCAAAGGCCAAGATCAAGTGAGATTTATCCCTGGGATGCAAGGATGATTCAATACACACAAATCAGTATATATGGTATATCACATTAATAGAATGCTAAAAATCATGATTATCTCAATAAATGAAGAAAAAGCACTCGATAAAATAAAACATTCATTCATGATAAAAACATTCTTCAGTTCTCTCTCTGTCTCTGTATCTCTCTCTCTCTCTGTCAAAACAATAAATTAAATAAATAAATAAATAAATAAATTGGGGAAGCCGGGATGGCTCAGTGGGTTAAGCGCTCACTTTGCAGCGCCGGGGATGGAGGATCGAATCCCAGCCCTGGCCCGTGCGGACCCATGTGCTGAACTGGGGAGTTCCCCCAGTTCAGTTCTCTCTCTGTCTCTGTATCTCTCTCTCTCTCTCTCTCTCTGTCAAAAACAATAAATACATACATACATACATACATACATACATACATACATAAATACATAAATAAATAAATAAAAACTTTCAACAAACTGTGTACAGAAGGAACTTACCTCAACATAATAAAGCCAAAATATGACAAGCTCACAGTGAACAACATACTCAAATGTAAAAGGTTGAAATCTTTCCTCTAAGATCAATAACAAGTCAAGGGTACCCACTCTTACCACTCCTATTCAACATAATACTGTAAGCCCCAGAAAAAGCAATTGGGGGGGGGGAAGAAGGAAAAGGCATCCAAATTCAAATGGAAGAGATGAAATTCTCTCTTTTCAGATGAGATGATCTTATATATAAAAAATCCTAATGACTCCACCAAAAAGCTGCTAGACCTGATCAACAAATTTTGTAAAGTTGCACTAAGAGAAGAATAAAATTGGACCCACATCATACACCACCATAAAAATGGACACAAAGCAGATTAAGTCTTAAATATAAAACCTGAAGCTATAAAACTTCTAAAAGAAAATATAAGAAAACTTTTCATGACATTGGTCTTGGTAATGGTTTTCTGTTGTTGTTTTTGTTGTTGTTCGGAATATGATACCAAAAGCACAAGCAATGAAAGGTAGCATCAGTAAGTGATATGACATCAAACTAAAAAGCTTCTGCACAGGAGAAGAAACAATCAACAAACGGAAAAGGTAGCCTGCAGAGTGAGAGAAAATATTTGCAAACCTTGTATCTCATGAAGAGTTAGTATGAAAAATATTTGAAAAGCACATACAATTAAATAGCAAAGCAAACAATATGATTAAAAAATAGGTAGAGGAACTGATTAGACATTTTTCCATAGAAGACATACAAATGCCAACAGGTCCGTGAAAATGGTGCTCAACATCGTTAATGATCAGGGAGATGCAAACCAAAACCACAATGAGATATGATCCCGCACCTGTTAGAATGGCTCTCATTCAAAAGACAAGAGCTGAGTGTGGGCAAGGATGTGAAGAAAGGGGACATGTGTACTATAGGTGGGATTGTAAATTGGTAGAGCTACTATGGAAAACAGTATGAATGTTTCTCAAAAAATTAAAATTATACTGACTAATATAACCCTAATAAAGTTAACAATTAAAAAAGTTAAAATTACAACTACCATGTGATCTCACCATTCACTCTTGGTATATATCTAAAAGAAATGTAATCAGGACCCTGAAGAGATATGAAGGGCACTCTCATGTTCATTGAAGCATTATTCACTATAGTCAAGATATGGAGACAACCTAAGTGGTGTGTGTGTATGTATTACCCTGCCATTTGCAACAACATGGATGAACTTGAGAGCATTATGCTAAGTGAAATGAGTCAGATGCTGAAAAACAAACATTGTATATGGAATCTTACATGTGGAATCTAAAAAAACTAGACTTAGACAAACAGGGACTAGGATGGTGATGGTGGAACACTTGGGATTGAAGAAAATAAGATGTTCGTGAAAGGTACACATTTCCAGTTATGAGATGGGTCATTATGGGGTCTTATGTACAGCATGGTTACTAAAATTAGTGATACTTTATTATATACTTGAAAACTATTAAGAGAGTAAATCTGAAATGTTCACACCATTAAGAAAATAAGAAGAAAGGTAATTATGTGAGGTGAAGGAGGTGTGAACTCAGCCTTCTCTGATAATAGTTTCACAATATATCTGCATCAAATTTTTAAAAAAGAAAATTTGAATGCACTCTACATAGCATACTGTCACCAATCTGTCAATTATATGTATAGCCAATGTTTCCCCCACATTTATTAATAGATTCAGAGAATCTAAGAAAGATCTAATCTCACCCACTTTTAAAAAAAGATTTATTTTATTGATTTGACAGAAAATGTGAGAGACAGAGAGAAAGGGAAAAGCCCAGAGCAGTCTCCATAGTTGTGCATCATCAGTCTTCAACATGGTTTCATTCCACACACGTGGGCAGGTACCGTGCATGGTGGGAACTGGGCTGGGGGCCTACTGCATGGGAGTTGCATCCTCTCGGGCCCAAACTGGGGGGGGGGGGAAGTAGAGGGGCAAGAGCCAAACTGGGGGCCTCCCACATGGGAAGTACACCTCAGTTCAGCATATGAGTCCAAGTGGGTTGGGCTGGGATTTGATCCTCAGTCCCCGGGCTTCAAAGTGAGCACTCAACCCACTGAGCCATCCTGGCTTCCCTTCACCCACTTTAGATTACAGATCAGGATATTGAGATCGGGTAAATGTAATAATCTACCGTAGGTAATAAATTAGAAGTCACACATAGTTCATCTTATGTAAGTCTTGTCAAATGCCTAGTTGAATTTTGGTATTTACACATTCACAAATAGAACTGTAGCTGTGAAACTGAAACCAAATTAGCAGTCAGTGGTGACTAAAGATTTCACAGCAGGTGCAGCCCTTAAATTTATCATCTGACATTCCAAATGATGCAACAAGTGCAATATCCCCAACCCTACCCAATCAACACATCCTGATGCAAGCGAATGCAAATACTCAATATGAAAAGTCAAAATGAATACCAGGAAATTAGTGACATACTTACTGTTAAGACATTTTGACCTTAGTGACAATAGAAGCATCCAATCATAATTGAGATAAAGATTTGACTTACTCATCTTGGTTAATTTGGTTAAGTGTTTAAAATGTGAACTAACCACTCCCATTAGTATTTATTTAAATGAACTTTCAGCTACAGGATTACATCATAGGCCCAAAAGAGTACTTGGAAGCAGGGGCTATACATTGCTAACCCAGTACATATAAGTTAAGGCACAAATTAGCATCTCAATCAATTTCCTTACAAATAATAATTCAGAAAACATACCAAAAAATGGGAGAGAAATCTTTACATACTGTGTGATCTTTATATACATGCATGGTGGTAGCATCTTTATAGGTTCTAAGATCTTCCTTAGGGAAATTACATAATATCTTATTACATGCATGATTTAAGAGTTAGACATTTGTCAAGTTATTTAATATAACAGCTCTATGAGGCAGGCATAATAAGTACCTCTGTTTAACAGTTATGGGAACAAAGGCACAAAACAATAGTTCAAGGTCACTATTCACTGAACTACCAGAATTATTATAGTTTAAGTAATTTTAATATGATTAGAATTTACTATGTCTCATTTAAAATTGTTTATTCAATTACTAAACATACGTTAAGCCTCTGCTATGTCCAGGTACTGTTCTGGGGCCAGTATACAATCATTAAAAATAAACCCACAAATAAATGTTCTTGAAGAATTAAATAGAATAAAGTAATGGAATAAAGAGTGATGGATCATGAGTGAGATAATGAACTTTAATTAAGGTGTCCCAGAAAACCCTCTCTAACAAAGTGCTATTTTAGTTGATAGTTCAATAATGAAAAACAGACAGATGCATAAAAATACAAAAGAACACTTTAAGCAGAATGGGTAGCAAGTAAAATTATCTTATATGTGCATGAGTTTGACATGATCAAAGGACAAAAAGAAGCCATAGAAACTGGAATGGGCAAAAGTGGGGGATGAGGATAGAAAAGTAAATGAGGTCCAGATACTGGAAGGCCTCTAGGTCAAGGTAAGAATTTTTCCCTTGAGGAAAGTAATAGGTAAGTATTAGAGAATGCGAAACATTTGCATGCCATTCACATGATTTTATTTACATTTTAAGAGATGACTGTAGGAGAAATGGAAAAGAATGAAAGCAAGAAGACTAGCAGAAAGACTAGGGTATTACAGTAGTCCAGAAAAAAGATGGTGGACTTGAGATTTGTCAATGATGGAAGCCCTTAAACTTCTTAGATATTGTTAGCTATCCTTCCTGTCCACAAGGTTGGTCCCAGCTTCCTGTTTCTATCAGTAAATGTTTTGAATATCTGTGCAAACTTGACAGTCCATCAGAACTCAACATCATGACTGAGATTAAAGCTTTGAAATTGTTTATGACTGTATTACATTTTCCCACCACCAATGTCAACTAGAAATAACCATATAGATTCATGTCTATTGATTAACAGAGTCTGGATTTATAGCCATATCCTTGTTCTGACAAATCTACAGTTGAGTCAGTTCACTAATATGACACTCATGATCCCAAATTCCTCCATATTCTTACTGTCCCAATAACAGAGATCCTGGTATGTCATATCTGTTTAATTGGTAAGCCTCCATTTGTAAGAAGTGAAATAGGTTACCTAAACTCTGTGAAGTAATAATTCTGCTATATTTGGTATTTGTCTCATGTCTCATGGAATATTTCAGTCCTAATAATATAGAAGTAGTTTTCATTGAGATACAGACATGTGAGAATGTTCAGAAAAGAGTAGGTAGAATGGTATGGAAGCTGGAATCTGTCATTTGAGGAACCATTAAAGGAAACATGACATTTTTACCTAAGAGAATAGTAGATATTAATAAGTATTATATAATCTTTAAATATTAGTGAGTTCTCTGTATGATTTTATATTAGGAACTCTGTATGGGTTGAAGAGTAGGTAAGTGTACCTTGGAGACAAGATTTTATTTCAATGTAATTACCTTTTTGGCTAAAAGATTAAATGGACTCCTTCATGAATTTCAATTTTTGCATGCCCAGAAAAATCTTCTCTCCAGTTTTTAGTAATGGTGTTTTGTTTGCATTTCAGAAAAAACCTTATTGTAAGAATATTTAGTTTGAGTACTTGCAAAATGCAAACCATCTGTATCTCACGGCTTCAGAATTGGCATGGTACCTATGGATATCTGACCAATGAAAGAATACTGCTTTCCAAATGACAGTGATTCATTCAGTGATGGGCTCAGTACCTGAGCCACACAAAAGGGACTCAATTCTAAGACAGTTATTTGAAATGAGCTCTCTATCCTCTAGGGTTGCTGAACTGAAAAAAAAAAGAAGTTGGAAACTTCCAAAGACCACAGTGTGGAGAGACATCTTGTTTATGAATGAAGCAATGGTTTGGTGTATAAAGGAGAGTATATTATATGAGTCATTAAATTCCTGTTTTACTTAAGTTATTTTGAATAGATTTTTTGTTACTGGCAACCAAAAGAGACCTGATTAATGCAAGGCAATATCTATATGCAGCAGACTTAAAATAAATATATACAATTTGTTTTTTTCTAAAAGATTGTAATGTTTTCACAAAAAACATGACTAGCTTTCATGAAATAATAAATGATATAACAGTGCAGTATATAATTATTTACTGAATTGATGTAATTAATTTGTTTTTTTGCTTATTCATATATGCAACAGTCATCCATTATAAACAGGATCTTATGTATGCTTACAACTAGGACCTTTAAATTCCATAATTTTTCAGTTATCATTTTTTTCGTTAATGAATTGGGAAATATGATAGCCTCTATCATATAAAATTGCTCAAAAGTGACATGAATAATAGAAATAAAGTATATGGCAGTGGTGGCAAATAATTAGTGCTCACTATATATAAACTATCAGTATGATTATTGTTGCGGTTGTTATTGTCATTATCATCATCATTGTAATAAGCAGCTTATGGCATGGCTCTCAATGATTCATACATTTTAGTTTTCATGCCTTTGTATAATTCCTTCCTTTTGAGTACTGGCTGTGTCTCATGCCTTGCTTCTAGGAATAGAATACAGGAAAAGTGATGGAATATTATAGGAGTCACAAGACCATGGCTTCTATCTTGCTAGTCCTTTCTCTATTGCTGTTACTCCCTACTGACCTCTCATTTGCTTGCCGTGAGATAAGGAATTACCAGGTTTTAAGATGTTCTATAGAGATAATCAGACAGCAAGGCACTGATGGAACCTCTGACCAACAGGTCCTGAGGAAGTAAATTCTTCCAATTACTCTGTGAGCGAGCTTGGAAGCATATCCTTCCCAATCAAGCCTTCAGATGAGATTGAAGCCTTGGCTGATACTTTGCATGCTGTGTTTGCATTCTGGAACCACAGAGACTGTGACATTAATATAAATATTTGCTATTTGAAGTCATTAGGTTTTCATGCAATTTGTTAAGCAGCAACAGATAGTCACCATTCTCACCATGGATAAGAGATGCTCATGATGAACATCATGGTTCAGACAAGCCTTCTGAAGATAGGGACTTAGAAAACAGATAAGATTTGAATAGGCAAAAGAGGTGAGTACAGGGTATAAGGCCATTTAAGCTAACAGAACATGAGCTAACTCTTCAAGAACAGAGTATTCAGTATTTGAGAAGCATCAAGATAAGCCAAAAGAGGACTGAGACGAAAGCTTTAGATTTAGAGTCAGTTTGATTGGGTGCATGAAGAAGGGGGAAAAAAATCAGTGTCATCAAAGTCCAGGCTTTTTCACTAGACTAATTAGGTATTTGATAGTAGGATAAGGTTCTCCATTACCACCATCTTTCAAAAGGTCCTAAAATCATGTCGATACGAAAATATTCAATCAAATATATTTGAATAAGAAACAAATGAAAATATGATGACTTGCTAGACACCAGGAATCTCTAGGTGATTTTAAACTCAGACATGTCATGGTAAAAACAATGTTCATGGGACATTTATCAAGTAAACATCTGTACCATGTAATACAGAGTAAAGAAACTGCTGTCATGAAGGCTAGTTCTAATCCACGTGTGAAGATGTGTGTACACAGACTAAAGGGACAGAAGCAGGGATAGAAGATACCCAGAAACAAAGGGTGGGTCTCTTAAAAAACCACAGGTGACCAGTTGTAGCCAAAGTGTCAGATCTCTAGGAATGTCAATATAAATAATTGATTGATTGATCTATCATTCCTTCTACTTCACTAGGCAGTAATTAAACTAGGAATTCTCTACCCATTATCACTTCAACTACTGTCCATCTGTTCATCTGTGCAACTATTGTCCATCTACAACTGAAACAGCTATAAATATATAAGGAAAGATGGCTATTGGAGATATGTTGGGTTTCATATTAAGAGCAAGACTTTCAGAGAGAAAAAAAGTCATAAAAATTAATTCCAAACACTTACGTTTTTTTTCAACCAACTGAATCCTATTTGATTCTTGAAGTATACAAAATAAAGCCTCATAAATCTAATAGAAAAAGTTAAATAAATCAAAACTAACACATTTAAGAATCAGTCCACAGTTAAATAACAGCACTAAGTTCTGAGTAAACTAAATAAAAATTACTCACACACACACACACACACACACACTATCTCTGTCCTAATGAACCTTACAAACTAACTGGGTTTAAAAGGTAAAAATGCATAACTAGTCATATAAAAGAGGAAATGAAGAGCCATTATAAGACAGAAACACTCTTAATGTGTAGCACAAAATAATGGGAGTGATTTAGCTGTGGCAATATTTAGTGGAATGTTGACTTATGTGTAGAAACCCTATCTATTAACATATTAATGCAGAATTTAAATATATGAGAAACTGTCAAAGGCAGCCATTTTCCTTCCTCACCTGTTTCTTGTTTAGTAATTTTATTGTTTGCCATCTGTCTTTTCACTTTGTTTTGTTACTAGAAACTATCTTGACAGTCTATTAGAAATGAATTTATTATTATGTAAATATAATAAAAACCACATGGAAAAATAATTGATAGCAACGTGACAATGAAAGAGAAATTACTTGTTCTTCAAGAACATAAACTGTCTATACGATATTCTTAAGAAAAGTTGAATGAAATATTTGAAATGTATGCCCATATGAGAGGTCATTTAGGTGAGAGAACAATCAAGCTATTCCAGTTTATACTGATTTTTTTCCAAATAAATCTCACTTATATATAACATACTTACAGAAAACTACATAAATCACAACTGCAGTGCTCAATGAATTTTTATAAAGTGAACCCAACTATGTAGCCAAACCCAGATCAAAAAACAGAATAGTGGCAGCACCCCATAAAGGCCCCAATAGACGGCACTACTGCCCTTCTGAAGGATAAATGGACTATTTATTTTTCAAATTATAAACAATGTATGTCTATTTTATAAGCTGTAATTAAATGATTATTTAAATGATTTTAATTTTCATCCATGATGTATGAAGTTGCAATCATCCATTCTCGTTTATGTGATGATATTACAGTGAATTCATGCACAACTATACCAATATGTATTTATTCATCTTGCTTGAATGGACATTTGGATTGATTTCCAGTTTTAAGGACTTATAAAAAATGATGCTATGAATCACCTGTTTTCAAATTATATATCTATATACTTATTTAGTTGAACCAGGTACTATGCACTATGTAAATTTTTTTAATGAATGATTTTATGTCATTTTCAATAAAACAGAATGTAATAGTTACTATTAATATCCTCATTCTTGAATAGTAGTAACAGGGGTTTGGGAAGGTTTAGTAACTTGCCCGAGATGATGTAACTAATAAGTAAGAGAGCGCTAGAATTCATACTTCAACAAATAAAATCTCTACTATGTGCTACAACTTCTCGTAAAATCAACAGAAATATTTGGGATATAGGGCTAGAATAATTGTTCTTGACACTAAAGTTTGCTTGACATCAAAAGTGTGATCCATAGAATGAAAAATCAATTGGATTCTATAAAAATTAAAAGCTTTTGTTCAGTGAAAGATTCTCTTCAGAGGATGAAAAGAAAAGCTACAAATGAGAAAAGTATCTATAAACCACATATCTGATTAAGGACTAGTACACAAATTATATTTTAAAACACCTTGAAACTCAACAATAAAAAAGCAAAAAATTCAATTAGAAATAGTAAAAATATGAAGAGGCATTTCATCAAAGAGGTTAGACCTATAGTAAATAGACACTTGAAAAAATGTTTGGTATCATTAACTATTAAAGAAATTGTAATTTAAAACCACAATGATATATAACTACTCATTGATCAGAATGACTCAAATAAAAATAATATTGACAGTATCAAATAGTAGCAAAGTTTTAGAGAAATTGAATCACTCAAATATTGATGAATATAGAATAGTACAATCACTTTAAAAATGTTTGTCAAGTGTTTTACAAAATACAGCTGCCATAAGACCCACCAATTACACACTTTGGCATTTATCGCAGGGAAATCAAAACTTATATTCACATAGAAACCTGTATGCAAATGTTTATAGCACCTTTATTCATAATAGCTCCAAACTGGAAACCACCCAGATGTCCTTCACTGGGTGAATGGTTAAACAAATGTAGGTACATCCATACAGTTAGATACTACTCAGCTTAATCCCATGGGAAATCATTCTAAAAGTAGGCTGAAAAAAATGAAAATTCTAAATACAAACTCCAATGATAAAATAAACTGAAAGTGATGGTTCAGTGGCACCTGTAGCTCCTTTTTCTTTTCCAAAGCATAATATAATGTCACCAAGCTGGGAACTTCTCCTAAGACTAGTTGTGAAAAAAATCTTCCACAGGTCTTCATGAGCAAGATCCTACAGCCTGCTTTGCAAGTCATGCTCACCTCTTATGTACTGCTAATTCAGCACAGCTTCAACCATCAGGAAATTCATGAAAAAAAAAACATACTATAAAGTGAGGACCAGGAATCCAACTATAAAAACAAAAGGCGATATTGAAAATATAGACATAAACTGGGTGGTCAGTTCTTCCTAGTGTAATGTGATTGTCTAATTATAAATCAATTAGTCCACTAGTATCTCCTTGGGCATTTATGTGAAGTACTCTGTTGTCAAATGCCCATTACTTATATAATACAAATTATTGATTCAAGGGCTTCAGGAGCAAATGTTTTTTGTCTCACACATATGCAAAATAATGCAACCTGCTTAAATGACTTGGATATCTCAAATTTGAAGGACATAAAAGTCCCACACATTAAATGAGATAAATGCTTATTGTTATGCTTTTTGCACAGGCGCCTTACCTGGTTTCTAACACTCAGGGTTTTTTACACTTCCATTTAATGCTCATCAGTGGTTTCTTTTAACACTTACAAAAAATCTAAACTATTTAATATCGTCTTCAATATGTCTTTCTTGCATTTTTGCTTTCTGCCATATCCCAAATTTCCATTCTCCCTCCCTTCCTTCCTTCTCTCCCTCTCTCATTCATTCTGTTTTTATGTCTTTCCTCATATGTTATCTCTACATAGAGAAAATGTCCAAGTATTCTTATTGAAAATAGATTTCTCCAATTATTCTCCATCACAACAGTCTCTTTAAACTTTCTTCAGGCACTAATGTAAATCTGTAATTAATCCATTTAGCATTTAACTTCATTCATTCAACAACTGGAGTTCCTCGTGTGCTCCAAACAATGTAGATATAGACAACAATGCCTCTACTTTCATGGAATGTATATTTAGTAGGGAGAGAGAGAGAAACAATATACAAGAAATAAACTGGAAATAGCAGGTAATGCTAAGATTAATGATTAAATAAGATAGAGTGACATGATATGAAAATCCTTTTTATTATTGTACTGCCCTGCATAGATAAGTTCCATGATGGCAAGAACCAATTTTGATGCTTCTTTGTTATATCACCCACACATTACATGGCACATCACACTCATTCAATGTATGTTAATTACATAATTAACAAATGGGAAAAATAACCAGTGGAATATGGAAGCTGCATTACCAACTTCCCCAAACCAAAACTATTCCAAATTGCCATCAGAAATCCTTAACATTTTGCTGAAACCATTTCATTTTGAAAGGCATTGTTTTGTTAGATTAATGAATCATCAGAGGCACTATTTAGGATGGTGAAATACAGTTTTGCAAAAATGTCATTAGGACCAGGTTTTAGTGTTTGCAGAGTCTGGTGGCAAATGTAAGAAGTGATTAGATAGGCAGATTTGTTTTTTTACCTAATTATATTTGGCAGAGTCTATACCAAATATAATCCTAGGTTCTGAAAAATGTATTTAGCCTCTTTCCTTTGAATGATTGTATAACCATGAAACATCAAGTGTGTCACCATAAGTAGAAATATGAACACTGTAATATAAATGTTGATATACAGACATAGGTATGTAGCTATAATAATTCAGGGACAGAGAACAAGAAAACTCATCAATCCAACATGTGAAGAATGAAAATTTATGAGAAATCAGTTTTAAAGTAGCACAGAAAAACAATTCTTTTCTACTTTGACAAATCCATTTCTCCCTCCCTCCCCTCCCGTTCTCTAAAGTTTTGTCTTCAGTCCTCTATTCCTCTCTACGCTTTTACTACAAGTCAGAGTTGTTGAATATGAAGGCTACCAGCGAGGCACAGAATTCAGGATTAAGTGCAGAGGCAGGACAACAGATAAACAAATCAGGCCAACGATAAACAGATCTTGCCTACAGGAGTATAATACACTAGTACAGGGGTGGCGAGCCTTTTGGTGATTGAGTGCCAAAGTTTATGAAATAAGAGTATACTCTCTCGACTAGCGTGCCAACACATCGAGTGAGATAGAGGTATCAATTATTTTTGTCTGTAAGAGGCATAGGATGTTTTTATAACAAAAAACAATAATTTTTTAAATGGTATTCACAATTATTTGTTTTGAAGTTTAAATATGTTATTAGAGTGCCTAACAAAGGCAATTATATAAATTAAATACCATAGAAAATCTCTATCAGTCATTTATTACATTTTTATTCGGTGTAGAATAACATGATATTATAATAAAATTATCATTTATATGAAACAAAAAGGAAAAAAACATGTGACAGAATTAAATTATAATAATAAACATTAGTCGTCAAATGCACGGAGTACCCATGAAAATTAAAGAATCCTCTATCATTGTTACTGTGATTTCTGTTGTGCAGAAGACAGATGAATCACATCAGGTTTATATTTTGTTGTTTTTAACATTACACAAGCTGCACGTGCTGCAATTACAAGTTGTTCACATGTTTCAGGTGTGACAGCAACGGGAGAGTAGAATACTCGAAAAATTTGACTCAATAGCCCAAACCCATTTTCCGTTACTCTGTGAGCACGAGGTAACCTGTAGTTGAAGATGACTTAAGATTTTTCTCCTTGAGCTGTTATTTTACAGTATGGTTTCATGCCATGTTTGTGTAATCTGAAAGCTTCATCTCCAACTGTAACGTAGGGCACTACTTTATTCGAACCAGGAAGTCTTTCATCTGGAGGAAGAATATTTTCCGAAAGCACTTGTTTCCCCATGACAGACTTCACAAAAATTCCACTGTTCCCCTCTTTTCCATATGACCCAACATCTATCTATTGCTATAAATTTACAGTTGGCATCAACCAAAGCAAGTAATATAACAGAAAAGTACTCCTTATAATTAAAAAACATATACAGCGCTCTTCCTTGTCTTCTCATCTGCAACTTAGTCAGGTCAATTTTAGTTGTTATTTGGACCCTGTAATCTCAACTCACCGTGAAATGGCCCTTAGCGCCCTCCCAGCTCCGCGTGCCAAAATCACTGCTCCGCGTGCCACTTTGGGCACGCGTGCCATAGGTTTGCAACCACCGATGTATGCCAATGGTTTATTTCACGAGATTCAGCCCCTCTGCCCACAGGTTAACCTAAGGTGACCAGATTTTAGCATTGGTAAAGACGAACATTGACGGGGGGGTGGTGGGGGGGGTTCGCTCAACTCGCGGGGCCAACCCATAGAGTGAGATAGAGGTATCGATTATTTTTATGTCTATAAGAGGCATAGGATGTTTTTATAACAAAAGACAATAATTTTTTTAATGGTATTCACAATTATTTGTTTTGAAGTTTAAATGTTTTATTAGAGTGCATAACAAAGGCAATTATATAAATTAAATGCCATAGAAAATCTCTGTCAGTCATTTATGACATTTTTATTCGGTGTAGAATAACATAATATTATAATAAAATTATAATTTATATGAAACAAAAAGGAAAAAACATGTGACAGAATTAATCTATAGTAATAAACATTAGTTGTCAAATGCACGGAGTACCCATGAAAATTAAAGAATCCTCTATCGTTGTTAGTGTGATTTCTGTTGTTGTGCAGAAGAAGACAGGTGAATCACATCAGGTTTATATTTTGTTGTTTTTAACATTACACAAGCTACACTTGAGGCATCAGTTAAATCACTCCTAAAATCGGACTTGACTAGGTTCATAATTGAAAATAATGATTCACATGAGTAAGTAGAGGAAAATATCGAGAGTATTGCCACTGCTACATTTTTCAAACACTGAAACTTTTCAGGCAAGGTATTCCATGTCTTCAGAATGGTTTATCAACCTTTGGCATAGGTTAACCTGTGAGCGGAGCAGCTGAATCTTGAGCACCTTCATTCAGATGCTTCGCCCTTTGGTGTGGCCCGCTGTCTCCCTCTGTGACAGGTGGTGCCTTGGATGACCAGCGGCTTTGTCATGTCAGTAACTAGTGGCATTCGCCACTATAGAGGGAAATTTGGACACAGAGTCAGACATGCATATAGGGAGGACGACACGTGAAAATGAAGGCAGACATTGGGGTGATGGGCCAACAAGCCAAGGATCTCCAAAGCTGGCCAGTAATCACCAGAAGCTCAGAGACAGGCCTAGAGCAGATTCTCCCTCAGCCTCAGAAGGAATCACCCCTGCGCACACCTTGATCTTGGACTTGTGGCCTCCAGAACTGTAAGGGAATGCATTTAAGCTGCCCAGGTTGTAGTACTTTGTTACAACAGCTGTAGGAAATTCACACACCACCGCCAGAGGACATAAACGTCAGGCTTGCCTTGACAGATCACTGTAGCATCACTCTCCAAGTCTATTTACAAACTACACTCTCCCTCTCAGGCACCAAAGGGCTAAGAATCTGAATGAAGGGGCTCAAGATTCAGCCCCTCCGCCCACAGGTTCACCTATGCCAGGTGTGGTGAACCTTCTGGCGATTGAGTGCCAAAGTTTATGAAATAAGAGTATACTCGCTCGACTCGCCTGGCCAACCCATTGAGAGAGATACAGGTATCGATTTTTTTTATGACTATAAGAGGAATAAAATGTTTTTATAACAAAAAACAATAATTTTTTAAATGGTATTCACAATTATTTGTTTTGAAGGTTAAATATTTTATTAGAGTGCATAACAGAGGTAATTGTATAAATTGAATACCATAAAAAATCTCTATCAGTCATTTCTTACATTTTTATTCGGTGTAGAATAACATGATATTGTAATAGAATCATCACTTATATGAAACAAAAAGAAAAAAAACATGTGACAGAATTAAATTATAGTAATAAACATTAGTCATCAAATGCATGGAATACCCATGAAAATTTAAGAATCCTCTATCATTCTTAGTGTGATTTCTGTTGTGCAGTAGAAGACAGGTGAATCACATCTGGTTTATCTTTTGTTGTTTTTAACATTACACAAGCTGCACTTGTGGCATCAGTTAAATTACTACGTACTAAAATCGGACTTGACTAGGTTCATAATGGAAAATAATGATTCACATGTGTAAGTAGAGGAAAATATCGAGAGTATGGCCACTGCTACATTTTTCAGACACTGAAAATTTTCAGGCAAGGAACTCCATGTTTTCAGAACTGTCCCCCGCTTTTCCATATGACCCAACATCTATCTATTGCTATAAATTTACAGTTGGCCTGTACCCAAGCAAGTGATACAACAGAAAAGTACTCCTTATAATTAAAAAACCTATATGGCGCTCTTCTTTGTCTTCCCATTCGCAACTTAGATCAATTTTAGTTGTTATTTGGACCCTGTCATCTAAACTCACCGTGAAATTGCCCTTAGCACCCTCCCAGATCCGCGTGCCAAAATAATTGCTCTGCGTGCCACTTTGGGCACGCGTGCCATAGGTTCGCCATCCCCGCACTAGTACATCACCACTGACAATGTTAGTGAAACTACTCAGGAATATATATTTATCCTTATATTCAATCCATGTCACAACATGTGCCTAAAGCTTTAGTAGAACACTAAGAATTAGAGAAACAGACGCTGGAAATACCAGCACTTTTATTTATTTACAAATCCATTTGTTTGTTTGTTTGTTTTTTAAGTATGTTTGGAAGCATATAACAATAAGAACAGAAATGTATACACATTTATAGATGGGAGTGTTCTGGCAGGAAATTAGTAAAATATGATTTACCATCTCCGTATTAAACATCGACACAAATATGGAAATTCATGGGGACTAAAAATATACATAAGAAATACCTCTGACTATGAAGACTATCTTGTTTTCATCCACCTCACTCTAAGTCTATCACCCTTCCTAGACCAAACACTCACCCACTGCATTCTGGGGCATCTGCCTGGGTCTCCTAACTGATTTCCTTATATGTGAAGGATGTGACCATTTCTGTTACCTTCTTTACAGCCTGAATGAACTTTTTAAAGTGAACATTAAACTATTACATTCTCTTGTCTGAAACTGTCAATGGCAATTAATTACAGGTGAATAAAGCATTTGAAATGAAACTCCTCATGACTTGAGTCCTGCATGATTGGGCTGACAGACTTCTCTCACTCCTTTGGTGAGCAAACAAACAATACTCACATTGGCCTCCTTGCAGTTTGATATAAGTCATTCATCTCATTTTATCCTAAGTCTCTGCGATAGTCAGTTTTCTCCACCTGGAATTCCTTCCCCAGGCCCTACTAGCTTACTTTAGTTTTACCAGCCTAGCTTAATCTCATTCTTCAGGAATCAGCTTCCGTGTGTTCTTTTTAGAAGGATCTTCACCCACTTACATAAGTACCATTAATATATTCTTTTCTCATATTCTGTTGTTTTCTTAGCATTTATAAAAACTCAGAGTTAGAAACAAGAGATAAATAGGAGTTTGTTCCTATTCTTTAGAAACTTAACATTTAACTTAGCAGATAGACACGTATGTCACTATGATACAATGTAAAAACTGCTATAATAGAGAAATTTAAACAGCTCTATGACAAAACAGTGATATTAATTTGACCTTTAGTGGGGTAGGAAAGAAATGCATCACAATGTAATGGACAGTTTAATTCCAGAGTGACTCTGAATTCATGTGTAAAATTGGTTTTGATTTTCAAAAGAATTTTCATTTAAAAATTGCAAATTTCTGCTGTCCTCTTGAACAGTGCCATTTTTTTAATCATAAAATAAAGAATATATTGTTTCTTTAGTGGCTATTTAAATAGAGAAGAAGTGTACATGATACAATTGTCCAGAGACCATGAAGTCTTATGGAATCTTAGGAGAATGGATTTGGAGGACAGGTTAGATGCTATAGCCTCTGTTTTCAGATTTACTAATTTTCATTTGTATCCACATATCCAAGCGTAACTGTCCATCACTTGCTCAGTTCATATTATAACCATTTATAACAAGCAATTTGTTTTGTGGCTAGCTGTTCAGAACACTCTATGCCAGAGAAAAATTAACAGCTGTTGAAGGAAACAATCCATTAATAAAGTAACAAAATTAAACAATTAGGCAGAGATAAGTAAAATAATTGCAAGTAATTTTAGGCTTATATTCTCTTCCTCATCGTTCCATAGTTATTTCTAAACTTATTTTGTCCCTAAATAATATATTAACAGGAATTTCTATTCTACTGTGAAGCTTTGATGACAGTGTGAGATTGATTTAAAGGAAAAAAATAACATTAATTGTGATTAAAATTCTAAAGCTCTTAAATAATTGCCACGACATTAGCTTTGGGGTTCAAATTACTTTGTCACCAAAGCTTCCCAATAGTAATGTTCTTTTGATATTTCTAAAATATTTCTAAATACATGGACCTAATTTATATCATAATTCATAAATCAGTAAGCAGCATTAGATAATTTTCAATATTTGTGTCAAAAAATAATGATTGCATGTAAACACTGAACTTGAGCTATCAGAAACTGAAGTACAACTAACTTCTAATCACATAGAATAATTTGGGACAGCTACCTTTATATGTTTAATTTAAAGACTTATTTTTTCACATGGCAACTCTAATTATTAAAGTAGTAATTACAGTTAATTCAATAGAATATGATTATGTTTCATAAAACACAGAATGGCATTGGATATCCATGGAAATGTGAGTGTAAGGACCTCCAAAAGCTCACCCTTCCATAAAATAAATAAATAAATTAATTAATTAAATAAAATAAAAAATAAAAAAAACTAGACATAATTGCCAGAATAAATTTTTTCAGAACTCTTAGAATTCACCAAAGGCTTGCAGCAACCAGGGAAGCATTTAGTCAAGATAAATTGCTGAATCTCAGTAAGAACCGCAAGCTTATAGTATTTTAGTTTACTTTAGCCTGTCTCTTCATCAGTTCAACCAGTCAGTTTAAAGATAACAACGCATTTTTCTGGCACTTGAGTATAGATATCATTTCCAAGCAATTATCATTATTTGACCTTTCTGGTGGTTCCCTAGAAAAACTTCACTTGAACTCATCCAGGTCTAAATGCTTGTGGGAGTCGGTATTGGTCTAATGCTTTCATATCACAGCTGTCTTAAGTAATGAAGTTGGGATAAGCGATACATAGCCCAAAAGTTTAAATAGAAAGACACAGAATGAGATGCACATAGTGGATTTGAAAAGCTCCAACATATTCCTAGTAATCAGGAAGGCAGTACACATTCTCTCAACTCTTGACTGACCTTGAGGATCAAGTTACAGGACACTGGATAGTAACACAAATCCATGTAAATCAATAAAAAAGTACTAGTTAATGTAGCTACGTTTGTAAATATATTCATAAAAGGCAGTATATATATTTTTTGTATCTCCTTTTTTTCCTATATGAGTTAAATTACTCTAAGATAATAATGCGAGAATTATAAGTCTAACTTAATAGGCGCACACACATATAACAATGTAATTTGTGATCATTTATAGCACAAAAACAGGGGATAGAGCTACATAGAATCAAAGTTTTTATATATTCTTGATGTTAGGTTGGTATTAATTCAGATTGTTAATGGTAGTCCCAGAGTGACCATTAATAACTTGAAAATATGACTATATGTAAAAAAAATTTACAAGAGAATTAAAATGGCACACTAGAAAACATTCATTTAATATGAAATGAGGCAGTAATGGAGCAAATGATAAACAAAAAAAGACATAAGACAACAAATAACAAAATGTCATATGCAAATTATACCTTATTATTAATTATACTAAATGTAAATGATTATACTCTTTAATTAAAAGGCAGAGGTTGGCACAATGAGTTAAGAAAAATCAGGATCCCATTATATGCTATATATAGAAGACACACTTTAGATTCAAATACGGAAACAGCTTGAAGGTAAAAGAATAAAAAGATATACCACGTAAATTGTAACCAAAAGAGAGATGGAGTAGACATACTAATATATATACAAAGTAGATTTTAAGACACAAATTATCACCAGAGATAAAGTCATTTTATAATAATAAAAGGCCAATCCACCAAGAAGATATAACTATTGTGAACATTTATGCACATAGCAACAGATCCCCAAAATACATGAAGGAAAAACTGACTGAATTGAGGATGCTGGGATGGCTCAGCAGGTTGACTGCCCATCTTGCAACCCTGGGGTCCAAGGATCAAATCCTGGCCCCAGCCTGAGCAGACCCATGTGATTAACTAGAGTGTACTCCCAGTTTGATTCTTGCTGGGGTGTGCTTCCCATGTGGAAGGTTCCCAGCCTGGTTCCTGCCCTGCACTGCCCTGCGCCCACCCTTGGAATGAAAGTATATCAAAAACTAATGATGAACAACTATGGAGAATGCTCTGGACACTCCTCCTCCTCCTTCTTCTCTCTCTCTCTCTCTCTCTCTCTCTCTCTCTCTCTCTCTCTCTCTCTCTCTCTCTCTCTCTCTGTCTCTTGAGAACAATAAAATATAAAAAACAATACAAACATACAAACAAACAAAAACCTGACTAAATTAAAGAAAGAAATAGGCAATTCAACAATAATAGTCAAATTTAATACATTAATTTGAATAACAGATAGAACAACTAGACAGAAGATTAATAAAGAAATAGAAAGCTTAAACAACAGTATATAATATTAGACTTAACAGCTATCTATTGAACACTTTATCCAGCAATAGCAATTTTTTTTCACATTGTTTTGAAGTACACCAGGAATATTCTTCAGGATAGACCTTATGCTAGTCCATGAAATGAATTAGCTACACTTAAAAGTATTGAAATTATACAGAGCATGTTCTCCAACCATAATAAAATAAAATTAGAAATTAAAAACAGAAGGAAATTTATATGATTTATAAAAATGTATGAATTAAATAACACTGTTAAATAGTTAATGAGTCAAAGAAGAAATTAGAAGAGAAATTAGAAAATACTTTGAGACAAATGAAAGTAAAAATAAAACATACCCAAACTTACAGGATGCAGCCAAATAATATTCAGAGGAAAATGTATATCTCTAAATCCATACATTAAAAAAGAAAAAAATAATCTCAAATCAGTAACTTAAACTTTTACCATAGGATACTAGAAAAAGAATAATAAAATAAACCCAAAGCAAGCAAATGGAAGGAAATAATAAAGATTACAGTGGAAATAAAGATATTGGGAATAAAAAAAATAGCAATAAGTCATATCTCAGTATTAGACTGCTTTGAAACTCATCAAAATTGATTTGAAAAAAGATAAAAACTTGAATAAATGTACAACAAATTAGAGATTGAGGTTGTAGTAGTAGTAATAATATTAATAATAATAATAACATAAGTAACAGTAATTTCCCACAAATAAACACCGATGACCAAATTAGCCTTAGCTTTACTGGTAAATTATATTAAATGTTTAAAATAAATTAATGTTAATTCTTCACAAAGTCTTCCAAAAAAAGAAGAGAAAGGAAACTTTCTTAATTCATCCTATGTGACTAGTACCTCAATAATAAAAGCAAACAAACATTTCACAAGAAAATGACACTGTAGACTAATACCTCCTTTAAATATAAGTGCAAAACTGCAGCAAAATACTAGCAAACTAAATCTAGTTAGATATAAAAACAATTATACACCATAATCAAATGGCATTTATTCCAGGTATGAATAGTTGTTTCAACATTTGAAAATTAGTATGCATAGTACATTGCTCTAATAATATAAAAGGAAAATCCACAGGATCATTTCAATAGAAACATAAAATATAGTTGACAAAATCCAACACTTTCATGAGTTTCATGGTAAAATATAATACAAGGAAACATGCTCAACATGATAAGGGACATCAGTGGAAAACTTCACAGACAACATCTTACCAAATAATTAATCACTGAGAGTTTTCCCCAAAGTTCTAGAACAAGACAAGTTGCCCACTCTCACCACTTCTATTCAACATTATACTGAAGTCATTAGCCAGGGCTAGAATTTTTAGGTAAAAAAAGAAATAAAAAGCATACAGACTGGATAGGAAGAAGTAAAACAATTTTAATTTAATGATGCAATAATCTTATAAATAGAAAACCTTGAAATATTGAAATTAGTAAATGAGTTTAACAAAGTTGCAAGATACAAGTTCACATACAAAAATCAGTTGCATTTCTATATAGTACCAATGAACAATCTAAAAATAAAATCAAAGTTGTTCTATTTCCAGCAATATAAAAAATTAATAAAATATTTTGGAATAAATTTAACCAAGAAGTACAAGACCTATACATTGAAAATGACAAACCACTGTTCAAAGTAATGAAAAATCTCAATTAAAATAGAAGACATTGATTTTCATGGACTGGTAGGCATAACAGTTAAGATGGCAATACTCTTCAAATTGATCAACAGATTCAAGAAATCCCTATTAAAATTCTAACTGCCTTAAAAAAAAAATAGACAAGTTTATCCCAAAATTTTATTGGAATAGCGAAGGACTAAAATAGCCAAAATAATCTTAAAAATACAAACAATTTCAGAGGAATCATACTTCCTGATTTAAAAATCTACCACAAAGCTGCAATAACCAATATGGTGTAACACTAACGCAAGGGCAGGCATAGAGATCAATTAATTGAATTGAAACTTCAGAAATAAGTCCCTATACCTATGGTCACTTGGTTTTTGCAAGGGTGTTGCATCAATTTCCTGGAGCTGCCATAACAAAGTACCACAAATTGGGTGGCTAAAAACAATGCAAAGATATTATTTCATAGTTCTAGGGTCTAGAGATTTGAAATCAGAGCATTATCATGGCCATGATCCTTCCGAGACTTCTAGAAATGTCCTTTCTTGCCTCTTCCTAACTTCTGGAGGATTTTTCTGGCAATTTTTGGTAATTTTTTAGTTTGTAGCTTTATAATTTTAATTTCTGCTTTCATCATATGTGTTATTTTCCCTGTGTATCTCTGTCTTCACACGACCACCTTTTTAAAAGGCCACCAGTCATACTGGATTTGGGGCCCAATGTCCTCCATTATAATCTCATTGTAACTAATTATATCTGTAACAAACGTGTATCAAAGTAAGGTCACCTTCTGGGGTACTGTGAGCTGGGACTTCAATATGTCTTTTTTGAAAGGGACACAATTCAACCTATAACATATGCCAAGACAATTGACTAGAGAGAGAATAGTCATTTCAACAAATTATTGGAGGACTACATATCTGAATGCTAAAAAAATTAATTGGGGTCCATTCTCTTATACCATGTAAAAGTTAATTCAAAATAGATCAAATACTTAAATGTAAGATCTAAAACGAAAACTCTTAGAAGAAAACATAGGTGTAAATTTTCATGACCTGGATTAGACAACACTTCTTAAATAGGATACTAAAAGCACAAGAACCCAAGAATAAGACAAGTAAATCAAACTTCACCAAAATGAAAACATTCGTGCATCAGAGGATATTATCACACAATTAATGAGATAAAACACAGAAAGGGAGAACCTATTCCCCAACTATATATCTTATAATGGTCTACTATCCAGAATATCCATGTATAAAAAGACTGAGTACAGTGATGGTGAAAGAACAAAATGAGCAAAAATATCTCAAAGAAATGAGAAGACTGGGAGACTGTTCACTTTTAAGATGGAGGAGCAGGTTTTTGGCTTCAAGAATAAATTTCTAGCAAGAGACCATCTGATCAGAGAGAGAGAAAGGAATATGAACAGAGCAAATGCTGAGAAGTGAAGAAAGAAGGGACTCCAATACTAAGAGAGGGGCTAGCTGATAGGAAGAAGAAAAGAACATGATAAATTTGACACTTGACTTTAGTTTGAATTTAATCTCTTGATTATTTACTAAAATGATAAATTTAGTCTTTACTGACTTCTTTGCACATATCAAAAAATTTAGTAAACCTAGGAAAGTAACAATGTATACTTATGCTTATTTCATAGCAATAAAAGGCAAAGTTTGAATGCTATATTTTAAAAACTTATAAAACCAGTAAGGAGAGAACTGAGTTTATGAATTATAGGGCTGTTATCTAAAACAAAATATGTTTCTATAAAAACTATATGGTGTGCATTCATTCAGAGAAAAAGTTACTAAAAGACGACTATGTGCTAAGCAATGTCTGTGTTTTCTGGGTATACAGCTGGGAACAATCAAACCCCTGTTGTCATGGAACTCACATGCTAGTTTCGGGGAAGCAAAATGTAAACAAACATTTTAAATAAACAGGAAACATCAGAGTGATGACTGCTATACAGAGAAATAGAATATGGTGGTGTGATAGTGACTGGGTGGCTCTATTACATAGAGAGTTGTGTTAGGATAATGCTGAAGACTGTGACAAATTAAATGCACACATTTTAGTGGCTTCACATTTACATAATAATCCAATGGGGTTCCAATACAGAGAAAGGGCCCTGGGAAGTCATTCAGAGATAGAGGCTGATGTCAACTTTGTCAGATTCAATGTTTGTCTTCCAAGCTTGCTCTGGATGACAGATAAAAGGAAAAGAACACAGAGGATGGCATATTGGAGGTGTTGACCTTCCTGGCCTGGAAGTCACATGCAACACTTTTGCTGACATTCCATTGGTTCTTGCTCAATCACATGGTTAAGCTCAGGTTCCCACCTCAAAACCATAAGAGAAAGTAGGCAACAGCCTCACTGTGTGCCAAGACAATGGAAAACCAATTTTTTTTGATGAAGAGCTACTGGTCTTCCTATAAACTGTCAAATGCCACAGGCTATGATGGGAAACCAAGGGAGGACCTTAGAGATAGATGGTAAAATTAGATTTCAGTGCTTCAGAGAGTGTTCTATGAATAAAAGACCAGAGAAGTATAAAAAAAAAGGAGCATGGAGGCCAGTTAGAAGGCTCTTACAATGAGAGCTGAGGTGACTTAAAGGTGACTTGGAATTGAGTATAATTCCAGTGAAGACAGAGAGAAATTAGAACTCATTCAGAATGAGATGGAAGGTTTTCCAAAGAGAGATACAAATTGGAAAAAAAGACTAGGCATACTTAATGAATACTGTAGAACAGGGGTGTCTAACCTTTTAGCTCCCCTGGGTCACATTGGAAGAAGAATTGTCTTGGGCCACACATAAAATACACTAACACTAATAATACCCGATAAGCTATAAAAAAAGGTCAAAAAAATAATTGATAATATTTTAAGAATTTGCATTGGGCCTCACTAAAGACTGCCCTGGGTCACAGGTCGGATATGCCTGCTGTAGATCTTCTACACACTACTTAGGGGCTTCTTCTCCTTATCTCATTTCTTATGAGAGATGTGGGCCTTCACTGTAAAAAACAAAAACAAAAAAAACCCTTTTATTAATTCTGCACCCAACTAACACCAGTGGTCCACTTTAGCTTTATAAGGTGAGTGTAACTTTCCACCATCTGTCATGACTAGACAATTAGATGATGACCCCTTCTGTAAACAAAAAGAACAAGGATTTCAAAGAGGAGCTCATACTGGTTAAATCCACTCTCCAGTTCAGCAGTAAAGTTGGAGCTAAATCCAAGAGTGAGATGTCCCAGCAGCTGGGGGAGGGCAGAGGGAAATGAAGCCTATTTCAGGCACATGTGACACTCATGATTCATAATGGGAATCTGGGTCAGAATTTGCAGCTGGGGAAGCACCAGGAAAAAATTACTTTTATTATAAAAGCATGTACTTAATTACAGCTCAAAGCTGGAGTAGGTGGTGAATTGCACAGCTGGAAGGGAAAAGCAAATTAATTTGTTGACTTTTAAAGCCCTCTTACAGTGAAATATGCCCCCTCCTGTTTTAACATCAGGTTATAACTGAAGAATTTTCAGAATAGCCTCAAAGCAAGAGTGGGTGTGAGGCAATGTAACAGTAAGTAACTTACATTAGATATTTCCTCAGGCGTGTGAACTATAAAAACTTTGGGCTGTGGTTTCTTTCTATAAAGTAAACAAAGCCTGGCAAGGAGTCAGGATCAGTTTCCTTAACAGGCAATATCACCTGCAGAGAGGACGATGTCCTTGTAAAAAATGTATTTGATCTTATGCTACAGACTCAATATTGATCACTACCTTCTCCACCGCAGCGTCCCCACCCTCCTGACAGACCTGCTTGACAAAAGCTGGTAACTGAGTATACAGAAAATGAAGATATTCAAATATACATTAAGCCAATTATGTTAAAATGGTGGAAGTTGAATTAACGCTTCAAGTCATTAGCCTGTTTGTTATAAAAATAACCCTAGAGACACAAAAATCTTTGCAAATTTCACAATGACTAGATTGTATCTTTTTTGACCACGGCTTGAACAAGACAATAATGTGCAAAATGAGGCTTCTGTCTTCAAAAGGAGAGCAATCTAGGTGGACCTAAAATAGATGGATAGTTTAACAAATAATTAACAATTAAGATTATCTCCAGGAAAAAGAGAAAGTCCAATTTGATAAGCATATAAGGGGAATAGTATTTGATCGATAAAGGCCAAGAGTTTGGAATCATAAAACAAGACCCTAGTTGAAAACAAAATACAAAAGTAGTAGTTACAAGGCTTACCAAGAATCACTCTTTTTAAAAAGAGCAAGATTCAGAGAATCTGAGCCTTAATCAGAATACTATCACTGAGTGTATATATGAAGATTCAGAAAATACTTCAAGGAAAAATAAAATCTTTTGTACATTTGAAACTATTGTGATATGCCATATTATGCTTTCTGAAATATACTTTGAATAACTCTTATAAAGTTTGGAATAACTACAATAAAGAGAGAATATTAACAGAATAAAGGATCTATATTTAATTTTGATTTGTACTAATTTATCTTATATTATTTGATGTCAGAACAGTAGATAATGTTCAAGCTTTACTCATTGAGAAGCATTTATTGAGAACATGGTATGCAAATGACGCTGTGCTAAATACTGTCACTGAATTCATATATGTTAGTGCATTTATATAAGTACCATATATAGCCAATCTGAAGGTATAATATGTTGTCCTAAATAATTTCTAACCATTATATTTGGATTATCTGATGATTGATTCTGATATCATAGATTCCTTAAATGGTTAATACATTTAAATTAATACAAATTATTTACAGATATTTATACACTAAGACTCCTTGGTGTTGATGGAATAATAGAATTGACATTGACTGAGCAGCCAGCCAACTCTGTTCTGGACCTGGTTCTTCCACTGAACTGTCTGCACAAACTTTCACAAATTACTTAGCAAGTGGGCCTTTCTAGACTAGAATATGGGGCAATGAATTAGATCCTATTTTAGCTCTAGAGGTAAAAATCTCTAAAAACTATGTTCTTTATGTGTTCCAAAATAGTAGCCATCTATACTATGTGTTTCTGGTTTTATCACATATGTAAGCCATTGCAGCCTGTGCAATAATTCTACCTACAAATATGTCGTATTCTGACTTCTAGATGTGACAGTGGCAAACTTGAAGCTATCACCCTATCACTGCAGTCAGCCCAGCTTCCTCTATTAACAGGAACATACAGTCAGACCTCCACCAAAAAAAAAAAAAAAAAAGAGGAAAGCAACAAATCTTCCAGTAATTCTAACTCCTGCATATGTAACCACCATCATACCTACACCTAGGTGTAGAGCTTGAAAAAGGGGGAATGGACATGAAGACCTTCATATGCTAGATAAGATTGATAACCAATTTTGATATCTTCAACTGGACTAGAATAAGCAAGAACAAAAAAACAAAAAACAACAACAGTAAGCCAAATAAATATTCAAGTTGCCCAGGATTCAAATCTAATTTTGAAATCTAATATTTGTTTTATCAAAGAGATGTGTTTTGAAAACATCAAGACATAATAGTCTTAAAAGCACCATAGATTTCAGTGACAATAATCAATAAATGACAATGACACTTAGAGCTAACATTGTATAGCACTTACACATCCATCCTGTTCTGAGCACTTTACACATATTCACTCACTGAATTTATTTAATCCTCATGACACACCTTTGAGGAAGGTACTGTTATTAACCATATTTCACAGATGCTAAGGTGAGTAACAGAGAAGTTCCATAACTTGCTCATGATCACACAGCTGAGTAGAGGCAATAATGATTTTCAAATGAAATCATCTTGGGTCTGGAATCCAGACTTTTAACCACCTACTATACTGCCTCTGCATAACTGTGGAGAAGAAAGAAAACAATAGAATAGTAAACATAATGGCAGGTAGACTGCGGAGCATGTCCCTGAGGTCAGGACAACTGTCTTGCTCAAAACACACTCTTTTCCCACAAAGAATCGTTAAAACAAACACACATACACACACACACAAACTCCAAAGAAGCATTAAAAGAGATCCCTGACCTCAAAGAGACTGCAGTCATGTTTTGATGACAATATACACACAGGAAAGCAGGCTCTTGTGTCAGACTATGGGGTGTGGGCCTGAACTGACAAGAGAGACTGAATTATGGGCAAAAAGGAAAAGAGGGCACAGATGTCTTCTTTATTGTCTCTGAGATGGTGCCTGGAAACTTAAAACGCATTGCTTCTTTGAGCTAAGGGACTATATAGAAATATAACTATTATACAGGAATGCTATTGTCTTAAATTATAATTAGGAATTAATCAGATCA
>PVKE010003000.1:0-68927 GCA_004027555.1 Craseonycteris thonglongyai
TCCCCCAGTTCAGTTCTCTCTCTGTCTCTGTATCTCTCTCTCTCCCTGTCAAAAATAAAATAAATAAATAAATAAATATTTAAGTAAAAAAAAGACTAAATCACGAAGAAAAAGAAAATCTGAACAGACCAATAACTACTAACAAAATCAAATGAGTAGTCCCAAAACTTCCAACATACAAAAGTTATGGACCAGATGGCTTCATAGGTGAATTTTACCAAATATTCAAGAAATAATTAACACCTATTTTTCTCAAACTACTCCCATAAATTCAAGAGGATAGAAGGCTTCTATGACCATTTACAAGGCTGGCATTATCTTGATTCCAAAACCACACAATGACACTGTATATGTTTCTTTCCCTAATGAAAATGGATGCAAAAATCCTCAACAAAATATTAGCAAACCAATTATGCAACACATTACAAAGATTATACATCATCATCAAATGGGATTTATTCCTGTGATGCAAGGTTCACTCAGTATCTGCAAATCAAACATGATACACCACATAAACAAACTGAAGAAAAAAGTCATATGCTCACCATATGAGAAACAGTTATAACAGGACACAAAATGAGAAGGGGAAGGGGAACAACAGACATGTGGTTATTACATTCCACTTACCTGACACATAGCATGTGTGAGGAAGGACTCCGAAAGCAAGAACCACACACAGGTACACTGTCTTAAGAATATATTGGTTTTGAGATTGAAGATCCAAGAAGGTGGAATAGTTAAATACTATGTATGTCGTGTCCCACAATCATGTTAAAATTACAACTAAATGATAGAACAATCAACCTTGAGAAACACCGGAAGATTAGCTAAACACAACATATATGGCAAAAGTAACACCCTTTTGAAAGTACTATAGTATAAATTGTAGAACAGGATGTCTTATCTTATCAGAAAGTAGCAGAATGTTCAAGGATGAGGGCTGTTGCCCTTAGTTAATGCGTGCAACCGTGCAACCGCAAGGCTTGAACTCTGCATGACCCAATAGAATTGCGCACTCGGCACCCCTCCCCTGATTTGAATTGTGAATAAAAGGACAAACTTGGTGTAGGTCAGGGCTTGTTGCTCTCGGATGAACCGGGGTGGCAGCCCAGATTCGAATCTGCTAATAAAATCTCCCTCACCAATTGGCAGAAGAGGGTCTGATTCCACCAAATTCTCTGTGTCGTGGTTGTCTGTCTCGCGGGTGGTCTCATTCGGCACAACATAAATGAAACACAGTATTAATGCTTATGACTTTGTAATAAAATACTTGGTATGATTCCAGCTCATTAAAAAGGGGTGTCACTTCTGCTGGAATATATACACACATATACATATATATTATATGAAGAAGAGGCCACAGTGAGACTGGTAGAAGGAGCAAAGGTGCAAAACAGGCTGACCCCAAATCCACAGGTATGGGATGAGCACCAGCAGGGACACATTGGCAGCAGAGGTCCCCCCTGAAGAGGAAGAAATCCTAGCCTCACCTGATCTCCCCAGACCAGGTCTTCTGTGCCAGGAAGAGGAACCTCTACATTTGGCAGCAAAATCAGCAAACATTATGTCAGTATGTCCAAGTGCGATGGAAGGCAGCTGAAAACCCAAGCATCCTCTTAGAAGACCCGCGCACAGACTCCCTCGTTTGCAGTCACTCACCCTGGGCTCCGACAAAGGGGCAGCAACTTGAGGGGTACCAGTGACACACAGGAAAAGTCTGAGTCGTGCGGCTTCAAGACGAAAGCTAGAAAGACAGTCACCATTATCCCTGTGTGGCACCTGCCTCATGCAAGCCACATAAGGGTGCCATGTTTCCTGTGTTAAACCTACCCCCAAAAGACCATTGATCTGGTAAAATGTGCACATGCATGCATCCCTGGTAACTCCTCCAAAGCCAACAAGGCGTTGCCTAGGGCGTTCCTAGCTTCTCTGTGGTCAGCTGGATCCCGCCAGCTGCAGGAGGCTTGTAGAGCAGGGAACAGCCTGCAGCAACCTGGGAAACTTTTGGGGGGAGACATTCAGCCCTAGCCTGTGCTGTAGCCCTTCTCAGGCAGGTCTTAGGAGTCTGTGGGCCCGAGGCAAGCAGTAGCAGGCAGCCATGTTCTCTGGGCATTTTGTGAAGTGACATTAACTTTGGAAAACTCACCGGCCACACACTATGAATCCCTTGAACCTTGCTCCACCCAGCTAGCAGGGCTTCTAGGGAAGCACTTGAAATTCCAGGAGGCTGGTCCCACCCAAGTTGCCAGAGGCTTTTACAGCACATGGTGGCAACTAGATTCAAAGTCTGATTCTGTCCCTTACTAGCTAGCTTTGTGACCTTGCAAAGTTCCTTATTCTCTCAAGACTTAATTTCCTTATCTATAAAATGGGGATCAAAATAGTAGCTGGCACATAGTTGTGCTTTGAGGATGAAATGAAATCTTGCACTTAAGCTGCTTAGCAGAGTGGGTGACATCACAGTAAATGCTTTAAAATGTCAATTAATATTATATTTCTGAATGCAACTGTAAGCAGTGTCAACAATATATTAATACCACTGCATGACAACCTGACCTTGAATTAATTCTCTAACTTTGCTTTCCTGAAAAACCTGGTAAGACTAAGAAAGTCACCATGTTTCTAGGCAACATAGCTAATGGTAAAAATCACCCTCAGCTGTAAGCTATATCTGGACTGGGAAAAACTATAAATAAACTATAAATACATGATGAGTATACAGTGCTTTGGGATCTGAGTGTGTGTAACATTTGCATTGCAATGAATATGTCCAGTTTGGCAACTCTGAAAGCTATTCTTATGGAGTGTAAAGAGAGATATTGACCCTTCTAGGATATGGACTTCTAAGTCAAAACAACTCTCTCTAGCCATCAATCTCATCTTGAAACTGAATGGATGGCTGTGTAAACTGCTGCCTAGACTACCACAAAGAGGAGGGCTTGACTATCTATCTAGCAAAGCTGTAGCTCTTCTCTAGCCTTCTTAGTGAATCTCTGCATGGCCTACTGTCGACCCCAGGGTGTAATGCTCTTTAAGCCTGAGAAGAGTCTCAGTAGGTGTACTAGCACTGTCCAGTGGAAGGTACATTTTTGTTGTATCCTCAATCAATTTCCTAATGAACTTGGAATCTTCAGATTACAAATCTCAACCTGTCATCACCATTGACCATTGTGGGAAGCTCTTCTGCAATATTTTCAATAGCCAGCCAGCTGACTTCTTCTCTAACACTTTTTGCCTCAATGGTTGCAGCAGTTTCCACTTCCAGCTATTTAAGTCTTCCCAGCACTGACCACAGGTATACATGTGGGCAAGCCCTCCGATCATTCCAGCCCTGTCATTTAACTGCAGTCATAGGAGAGACTGAGTGAGAACATACTCTTGTTTATTTAACCACCAGAATCATGATTGGTAATGACAAAATGATCGATATTTTAAGTTAGTACATTTTGGGAAGATTGGTTAGGCAGCAATACATGACTAATGCAATAATAGAATAATAAATTATGTGACTTCTAAGGCTCATGAAGATTAAATGAGATGACTCAAATAAACTGTTCAATATAGAGGAATGGTTATAAAACTTTAGTGCCCAATAGTATCACCTGAGAGTTTATTATGAAACAAATTCCAGGGCCTCTTCCCCCAAACTTCTGATTTTGTGAGTCTGGAGAAAAGCCTGTTTTCTGAGTTTATAACAAGTCCCTAAGTAATGCTGACACTGCTAATTCAGGGACCACATTTTGAAAACCATAGAGCAAATACTCAATTTATGAATTTTGTTTTTTTACCATTTTCAGTAATTTTTTTTTTAAGATTTATTTTATTGTTTTTGAGAGAGACAGAGACAGGGAGGAGGGGAGGGCTCAGAGCAGTCTCCATAGCTGTATATCATTAGTTTCAACATAATTTCATTCCACACCGATGGATATGGGGTCGTGTGTAGTAGGAACCAAACTGGGGGACTCCCACAGGGGAAGCACACCAAGTTTAGCATATGGTTCTGCAAGGGCCAGGACTCAATCCTCTAATGTCACAGTTGTAAGGCAAGCACCCAAACTATTGCACTATGCCAGCATTCCCAGTACGTATTGTTTTTATTTCATGAAAACTAACTAAGTACTGCCAGTTCCTTTGGGCACAAAGGAAATTTATGGCCAGTTTCTCCCAACTCAAAGTCTAGTTATCTTTTTTATTCCTAGTGTAAGTCACACTTTCACATAATAAGTGTGTAACAATTGCTTCTTAGAAGATATATGAAAAGTGCCCCAGTCTATATATGGGTATATAATATATTGAAGGGAAATAGTATAAGAAAAAGAGCAAGAGAAAGAAAGAAAGGGGACAAGATAGAGGAGAGAAAAGAGGAGGGTAGGGAGGAAAATGTTATGTTCCTTGCTCTGAAACTTTTTTTTTAATACTATAACACTTTTTCACATCATCCTATAATTTTAAGATATGCACCTCAAGATAAGAGCATCTTGTTTCCAAATTTCCATTTCATTTATTCAGTTCCTTTAAAAATAAAATGGCAAAATTATTGAATGATTTTATAATAGAACTAGCAAAAGAATCCATCAGATTCTTATTTGATTTGATTTGATAGCTATGGTTTAGTTTGATAAAAATGCATTGATTGTTTGGATGCTTGAGTACTGTCTTTAGTTCAGGATGCTGAGACACTGGCATTTATTTTATTGACAAGATCTTAAAGATATAAATGTATAAAGATATGAATGTACAGAACGAAACTTAAGCATTCCCTGAAGGCCTCTGGTTTCATATGCCCAAATGTTAAGGGTACTTAAAAACACCCTTAAGGTCAGTCAGTCATGCCTATGAGCCCTACCAAGATTGTAAAGTACATGTTTAATGCTTGGCTTTCTCCTTTCCCATCCCATCTAGAGGAATATCATGAAAAAATGTTACAATCTACATAAAAGCTCTCCAAGACTGTAGAGTTCTACTTATAAACACCTAAAGGAATAAATATCTTGTTTCCATATTTCTAAAACCTTATAAGTTATACTGGGAAAAAGTGTTAGTTTGCATACTATACAACATGTGTACAATGTATCAAGGACTATTCTATACCCGGCAATCCATAAATGCTTGGGAAATGCACAAAAGAAGAAAATGTGGCTCTTGCCTTAATAAAAGACAACATTTTGAAAGAAAGATAATATTTGTAAATGAAACAAGCTTTGCCTTTGTTAAGCAGCTATAGGATCATTCCATTTTCCTACTAAAATCTTTTGACATAGTCATGTTGCTTTTAGGAAAAACAAACAAACAAACAAGCTTTACAAAACAATTGGCAAAGCCCGTGTGATCTTGTTCATTTTACCATCTCTACGCAGTCTCAAGTGATCTCTTCATCCACTCACAGTCCTCCAGCTCCTTGGACGTGGCAATCATTCCAGCACCCACCATCCCCTGTCACATTATCGTGTCTTTGTACTTGCGATTTTCTTTTCCTGGAATGTCTCCAACACTGGTGTTTATGCAGCATCTGATGCACAGTGACCACCCCACACAAAACATTGCTAGAATTTTTTAGTTATACTGTCTTGCTAGTATATTATTTTAACCTTTGCTATGCCAATAAACTCTAAGATAAATGAGAGAGTTTGTGCCAAACTCACTTTGTATCTCCCCTAGAAGAGCTCCTGGTCAATTGAACAAAAGAAGGAAAATACATATATTCTAAACAATTAGGATGAAATAAAAAATAGATTAAAAAATACTAATCCATGTGGTACTAAAAAAATAAACTATGGAGAGTGATTAAACCAGCAATTGATTTTACCTAAGGATGAATTCAAGAAAGAGGTAAATTTTTTGATACTGATAAAAATATGCCAAATTGACAATCTTGACGCTGGTTTATGCTCTGGTGGCAGTAAGTACAGCACTGACTCAAATGCTTATATATCCAACACTATTTGTGAGAAGGACAACATAGGTACAGTGCACTCATATTTGCTAATTGCATATGATCAATATCACATTAAGGGTTGGAACCACCCTGTGATAAATGAATTTATATTTATTTTCATTAAGGAGTATTCAGAGTATTCAAGAACTAAATACAGTACATAAAAACAGAAGTAGGATTTACAGCCAGGAGTTTGCCAAAGCTCATGGTCTTCTCAAAATATCACAAGATTACTCAAAGTTACTAAGAGAAAGGGAAGAAACATAGATTTCCCATCATAGTACGTTTTCTAGAAAAGGAAGAAAAATTGATTGAAACTACTATTATTTTACTTAAGCTTTTAGTAAAGCTTAAATCATGGAAATGCACTGGTGAGTATCAAAATAATACACATAGATAGCCCCCATTCTTGCAGAATTTATGAGAAGCATACCTAAGTAAAAGCCAACATGAATAAATGCAAAATACAACTGTGTTAAGTGATTAAAAAGAAAGAGTTATTAGCACTTTGAAGTTCCTATAATGGAAAGAACAGACTTGGTCATGTCTTTCATTCTGATGTGGTGAAAAAATGGTAATGTGAAAGGACAGCTGGAATCCACGAGTGTCTGTGTTGCCAGAAGGGAGTTTTCAGAAGAAAGAAACATTTCATGCATAGAAAACAGCACAAGCAAAAGCCCAGGGAGCAGTCTCAGGTTTGAGGAACTGAAGGAAGACTATTGTATTCCAGATGTTTTAACCTCAGAAAACAGTAAATAGAAATCTTCTTATATTGAAATCTGGCAAAATAGGGAGGTTTTATGTCAAACAAAGATCAACTTTGATTTTAGTTAAAACATCAAGCTGAGCTTATCAATTTTTTTCCCTCCTTTAGCCATTATGCTTCCCATCTTGTGCCTGTGGTCGAGATGTTAGCATAAACTGAAGCTTTAGCATATTACAGGTTTGCTTCAGAGTAATCACTAGAAGGGCTCTCCGCTCTCTTACATTGATTGCTATTTTCTTGTCTGTACCACCCTGACAGAAGCAAGAAACTTTGTCTTGTCTAGAATTATATACCTGGAATTATATACGTAAGTATCCCATAAATAGAAATTTATATTTAAAAAAATACAGAAAGAGTGCACTCTACTAAATGCATCTACCATTTCCTTGCAATGGAGCCTAGAGTCTTTCCTGTTGTTGTTTTTTTTTAAGATTTATTTTATTGTTTTTGACAGAGATAGACAGAGACAGAGACAGAGAGAAGGGGGAGGGCCCAGAGTAGTCTCCATAGTGTACACAATCAGTTTTCAACATGGTTTCATTCCACACAGGTGGGTGGGGACCTTACAGAGTGGGAACTGGGCTGGGGGACTCCCACCAGGGGCGGAACTGGGGGGTAAGAACCAAACTGGGGGCCTCCCACATGGGAAGCACAGCCCAATTCAGCATATGGGTCCACATGGGCCTGGGCCGGGATTCGATCCTCAGTTCCAGGGGCTGCAAAGCAAATGTTTAACTGGCTGAGCCATCCTGGCTTTCCCCACTGTCATTTTTATCAAGATTAATTTTTTTAGCTAACAAAATAAATGCTCTCCTAATTTTAAGCATTTAATTAAGTCTTTTACTTAAACTTTTTTTTCTTAAACCAGTTTTATGGTGTTTTTTATATAATGAAGTTATTAATCATAATGAGTTATTCTGAAAAAACTTTCACAAGATTTAAAATAAAAAAACATAGAATCTGAAATTACAAGATGAACGTTTGCTTCAGTATTTACTAGTTACAATCCTGGCTCTCTGATTAATGAACTATGATTCTGAGTTGACTTAAGTTTAATCTCTTACCTTCCCAATATTTCACAGTATATTATTCCCAATATTTCCTAATATTTCTCAGTATTTTGAGGTTTGTGTAAGTTAATATATGTGTGAATGCTTTTTCAAATTAACAAAGACACAAATTTTTATGGTATTATTATCAGAGCCTATCAGTTGGGCAGTTGGAGCTGGGGGGAGGCTATGTGATTCTTGACATCATTGAAGCCAATAGTGGTGGTATTTTTTTTTTTTAAGATTTATTTTTATTGGTTTTTGACAGAGAGAGATAGACAGAGAGAGACAGAGAGATGAGGCGGTAGGGGGGTGCAGAGCAGTCTCCATAGTTGACAGCATTAGTTTTCCACATACGTAGTTCCACTCCACAGGTGGGCACCGGGCTGCACAGGGCAGTAGCTGGGCCGGGAGCCTCCCACATAGGCTCCGGCAAGAACTGAATGGGGGGCACAGCCCAGCTCAGCATATGGGTCTACCTGGGTTGGGGCTGGGATTCGATCCTTGGGCTCCAGGTCTGCAAAGTGGGCACTTAACCCGCTGAGCCATCCCAGCTTCCCCGGCTATCTCACCTTATATCACATAAGTATTATTCCCAGTGAAGAGAACTATACATGGGATTCCAACGTCATTAAATAAATATATAGAGAGATATATTTAATTTTATTTACCAGCTTAGCCAAATGAAGAATAGTTACAAAAAATAAAATTCTGAAGCTTAGAAATTAGATTAGAATTCCCTGATAGGTGTGATACACCTTCAGATTTTTCATATAGTGTAGTATAACAGAGAATGGAGAACTAATAAAATGTTTCCAGCACTAAAGCACCAATTATACAAATGTTATTTATTATTTTTGATGACATTTAATAATAAAAATGAATCACGCTGTAATATTTATGCCAGACTAATAAGTTAATGATGACCAAAATGGACTTTCATACATTTAATTATGGTTAAAAATAACAATCTGAAAGATGATGAAATTCATAGTTACTTAAAGACTTACCATGCCAGGTAATTTAGTCAGATAAATCATCAATTAAAAAATAAGTTTTTACAACTTAGTTGATTATCATAACAAATATAACAAAATAATATATAAGAAAAAAGAAATATGTTTTACTAATAGTTATTTATTATACAATGCATGTGCTCATAATCTTTCTTAAATATTCAAAACATATTAAAAATATAAAAGATAAACAAAATTAACAGAGGTATAATGATTTTCTGTTTTTCTTGAGGATGATGGCTTCCTTTCTCTAAGTAATTGTCAAATACACATGCTGAATCTATCTAAATTAAACACTAAGAGATGGCTTTAGCCATTTAGCAGAAAAGAATACTTTCCTCTGACTTTATTTCCACTATATTTTCCCTCATCTGAATTCCTTTTTTATTCTTTTGCCCTCCACCCCCACGCCTTACACAATGATTCATTCTAAATACTGGCATGGCCAAGCAGTTAGTTATTTTTATTTTATTTTATTTTTTTATTGTTTTTCACAGAGAGAGAGAGAGACACAGAGAGAGAGAGACAGAGACAGAGACAGAGACAGAGAGAGAACTGAACTGGGGGAGCTCCCAGTTCAGCACATGGGTCCGCACGGGCCGGGGTCAGGATTTGATCCTGCATTCCCAGTGCTGCAAAGTGAGCGCTTAACCCACTGAGCCATCCCGATTTCCCCATACAGTTATTTTCATTAAAAAAAAAAAATTAGAAACTACTATAAATTTGAAAACTGAAAAGCATTTAGGGGACAATAAGTTGTTCACTTAAATCGATATTAGGCATGCACTGAGCAACTGTTTTCACTAGTATATTCATCTAATTTATGTGAGGAAAGCTACTCAAGGGCTGTCTTTTGCTATGCTCCTAGAAAACTTACCTGGCACTTAGAAAACTAATTACCACGTCTGCAGCGTGACTAATGGTTTTAACTTGTACTGAGAGTATCTGGACCACCAAACGCCTTATCTCCCTATAAAATTTTGCCACCCTCTAAAAATTATCTTGAAGCCTTGTTTTTCATAACAATGTGCTTCTGGCCGACTTGTGAATGTTTCACTCACATGCAGTTTTATAATCTGCACTTGTGATGGTTCAGAGGTAAATAACAAAATCACAGGTTATAACAGAGAAATTGTTTCTGCTCCTTAATTGTGAGCTTGAAATAGAAATGGCCAAAAGCAAAATACATCCTCTTCCTGGAAGAAATCTGCTGTGAAGCGGACTTATTTTAGGTAAAGATACTGCTCTGTATGCAGGGATCTAACACCTAGGTATCATTTTTCCCTCTTTCCTCTTTCTATCTTTTATAGCCAAAATCTCTTACTCCTAGAATCTCTTACTCCTAGAATCTCTTACTCCTCTTTTTCTCCTGCCACTGTTCCAGTTGAATCCCAGTCACAGCTCATCAGCACTAGTGAAATAGACTTCTATCTTGTCAAGCTGTCTTAATCTTGTCCACCTCAAATACATACTACCACTAAACTTACTTACATATTTTGGATTTTTTTTCTTTAAAAAAATGAAATACTTCAAGGTTACAAGAAACTAAAGCTATCATTGTAAACACCCATGTAATCATCATTCACTCATTTTGCTTTATGGCTTCATATCATTTACATTTATAGCTATCGCTTATAAAGCCCATTCAAGTCAGTGTTAGAAGTGTTTTAATATATTCATGAGCAAGGAAGGCACTTTTATTATCCCTCTATTAGTCAGCTTGGGCTGCTGTAACAAAATGCCACGGGCTGAGTGGCTTAAACAACAAATATTTATTTTCTCACAGATCTGGAAGCTGGAAACAGATCAGGGAGCTACTATGGTTGGGTTTTGTGAGAACCCCCTTCTTTGCTTGCAATTGCCTGCCTGCTAGCTGTGTCCTCATATAACACACAGAAAAGACAACCCATCTCCAAATGTTACCATATCTGAAACTAAGATTTAATATATAAATTTTGAGGGAACACAATTGAGTCCATAGCAATTCCTATTTTAGAGAAAAAGGAAACAGACACAGAGTACTTTAAGGAAAAAAAAAAAAAAGGAATAGGCAAGGAGAGGTTATATACTTTCTATAAGGGTAGCAAAAATGGGCTTTAAACGCAGACAGTCTAGCTCCAAAGTTTACATTCTTAGCCACTGTCCTATCTCCTCTTACAGAAAAATAAACTGTTATAAATATTACTGAAGCTTAAGACATTTTCCTCCTTTGTCACAGGCAATAGCTATTTGGAAAGTTGTGTGCATTTTCTTATGCTGTGTGTGTGTGTGTGTGACACACACATATGCATGTACATATACACATATGTAATATAGTATACATGTGTATATAATGTATACACATCTACCTACAAATATGCACCTACTTATAATATATAATCTATATTGCTATAGCTTATTTGTAAATATGCATGTTTTTTACAGATTTATTTTATTGTTTGAGAGGAGATGAGAGAAAGAGAGAGAAGGCAGAAGGGCCCAGAACAGTCTCCATAACTGTACATCATTAGTTGTGATATACTTTCATTCCACACCAGTGGGTGTGGGGTGTTGAGGGGCAGAAACTGAAATGGGGGCCTCCTGCATGGGAGGCGAGAAACTTCCCTGCAATCCCAGGGGTTACCAGTTATGATGAAGTTCAGCATATGTGGGTTTGCACAAGCCGGGGCCGGGATTCAATCCCTAGAACTCACCATTGCAAGGAAAACACTCGTCTTACGGAGCTATCCTGGTATCCCTTAAATATGCATGGTTTTTTAAATTAAAATAAATGAAATCAAATTGTACCCATTTTCAACCCTTTTTCTCACCTGACATTGTGATTTTGAGCTTCTTCCTTATTGAAAATTATTTACCTCATTTACTTTATCAGTGTTTCTCATCCTTGTCATTCTGTCATTTCCTCCTTGTCTAGCTTAAATGCCACAACCCAGCATTGAAATGACCCCTCTTGAATGGCGCTCAACTTTCTTGCTCTTCTATTTCATCATGTTTGCCTGTCATAGCCACAAAACTGATTCCATACATCCCTTGCTCTATTGTGTGTATATACCTGCATATATGAACATAGCTAGAGATCACATAACTGGTCTCCTTTATTATTATTATATTTGTTTTATATATAAATTAAAATACAGTTCTACTTGTATGGTTGCTGACTGAAGTGGATTGTTGTTGGTAGCTAACAATTATGTTAGAGTTCCATATTCTATTCACTATCCTGTGCCATTCTATGACTGCTTAATGTCTTCCCATCTTTTCTCAGTCCTCCATGATCCTAATTCTCAACTGGAGCAATTAAGAAGAGAAATTCCACAAACTCCTCTTTACAACATCTGCTCACATACCTGCATGTGTGCCACATACCCTTCTTCACTTCCTCTCCTGTTAAATAAATCCACCCTCCTCCCATCAACCACTTGTGTGACTATGTATGTCCAACTGCTTTCCACATATACTAGGTGTCAACCTAGACTATTATCCTAGCAATTTCTCCCCTCTCTCCTAATTCATTCCTTTTTCTCGGTCTACTGAGTTATTGATTTCATCAATATAAACATGCTATAAATTAAGAAAAAACAAAATGGGACATTTCTCAAGCCCATGTTTCTCTTCAACTACTGCCATGTTGATTCGGTCCCTCTTTTTACAAAATGGTCTCTGATTTTTCCCTTTCACTTATTCTTAAACTTACCTCAACCAGGTTTCCATCCATAATACTACTGCCCAATTCTACTCCCATTATGATCAGCAATGACTTTACATTAATAAATTTAAAGATTAATCCTCAGCCCTCCTGTTACTTAACCTGAAAAACAAAAACAAACAAACAAAAACCCAAAAACAGTGAAGGAGAAAACATTTCTCTCCTCTATAGAATTCTCAGCTCTACCTCACTGCATGTAGGAGGTGGAGTGGGGTTTGGTATACTTGACTGCTCAGGCTGCTCTCCCTGCCAGCATTTATCCAAGGGGTAAGAAGGGATGCACGTTTCTTCTGATTTACATTGCCATGTTCTACACTGAATCACGTAGAGTATTCTAAGACCTGACTTGGAGTTGGAAAACATCACCTTCTCTCATGTTCCATTGCCAATACTGGAGTTACAAATCCCAATGCAACAAACAGGAGGTTAAGAAAGAATAAGTGTCAGGGATGCCAGGAGGGCTCAGCAGGTTGAGCACTCACCTTGCAGCTCCCCGGCTCAGGGGCATGCCGTCCATGCAGGAGGCCCCCAGCCTGGTTCCTGCCCTGTGTGTCCCCCTCCCACCTGTGTGGCACAAAACCATGTTGAAAACTGATGATGTACAACTATGGAAACTGCTCTGGGACCTCCCCATTCTCTCTGTCTCTCTTTCTCTGTCAAAAAAACAATGAAATAAATCATTAAAAAAAGAAAAGAAAAGGAGGGTTCCGGAATGGCTCAGTGGGTTGAGCACTCGCTTTGTAGCCTGGGGACTGAGGATCAAGTCCCAGCCCCTGTCCATGAGGACCCATATGAGGAACTGGGGTGTGCTTCCCATGCGGGAGGTCCCCAGTTCAGTTCTCACCCCCTGGTTCAGCCCCTGGCTTGAGAGAATGTGCCTCCCATGTGGGAAGCCCCCAGCCCAGTTCCCACCCTGTGCAGCCTCCTCCCACCTGTGTGGAATAAAACCATGTTGAAAATTGATGATGCACAATTATGGAGACTGTTCTGGGCCCTTCCCTTGCTCTCTGTCTCTGTCAAAAAGAGTAAAATAAATATTTAAAAATTAAAAAAGAAAAGAAAAGAATAAGTGAAATGTAGGTATAATAGGGAAAAAAACGAAGAAAATATTCCAGGTAGAGCAAACAGCATGAACTATGAGCAGTAGATAACAGTGTGATATGGGCTAAACAGTTGGGTCATTTTACACAGTGGTGGTACATGAAGTTGAATTGATAGAATGTGTTCAGATTATAGAGGTTTTGAGATTCCGTCAGAAATGCTGAGACTTAGCGCGTGTATGGAAATATGATGGATTACATAGTTCACATATATCTATTCTGTCAAAGGTGGCTGGCCATGCTTTCTAGTATTTCCCTTTTCCACTCTTGGTGCATCTAGGGCTTAGTCCCTTTGCCTCCAAAATGGAGGAAAATCATACTTACCTCACATACCTAGAAGACACACATGTAATCACATATTCAAAGCACCTATTTAATTAATGTCATGGAACATGGCAGACGTTTCCAAATACATGTGCCCTTATAGAAAGAATTGAGAAGGAGCAAAGTATGGAAATGGAAAAACCTGATGGGAGTCATTTAATCACCTTGGGATGCAGAGATTTCAACCGGAAAATTGGGATTTTACTTCAACAGCATTTTATGTGTTGACTAATTTACTATGAGGAGACATTTTAAAATACCAAGTGTCCACCTTCATAATAGTATATTAATAGCAATAAAAACTAGCATGCCATGCAAATTCTAAATCTAAAACACATTCTGTATTAACTCCCTTGGCAGATTCATTTGGCTCTAATAGAACCACTCATTTTCTATCCAGAGATACAGTTTAATGTTACCCTGGGTTATCACATAACTATTTCATTCTACTCCAGAGGAGAACACTTGTGTCAGATAAAATGATCTCTCTGTAAGGTTGCTATATATTCCTTAAACTGGTTGGCATGGAGAGACTTAATTAGCAACTGTATAGCATTTTGAAGACCTTCAGGTAGATTCCAGGAATATTAACTAGCATTATGATTTCTGAACTCACATATTTATTAAAGGTATATGGACTTCCTTTATTTTCAATTCTGTTTTTAGCCCTCTATGGATGAAATTGAGAATGGAAATCTCTTAAGAAAAGAAATGTGATTATGCTTTGTTTCATTTTTTTAATACATGTATGTACATTTTCTTACAGAAAGGAGATAAACTTATTACAGTAAACAAAAGGTAACAGAGATTATTCAAGAATGAAGAGTGAAATAATAAGCAGCCAATTGTTAAAGCCTGGAAAGGCTGGGAGTGAGGGCTTTGTGGATAGAGGGGTCAAGGGCTGGGGAAGGGGGAGGCAACAAAGACAAAAAGACCTGCATACACAGGAGAAAACTCTGAATGTGGTATAAGATAGTGTCTATATGAAAAAATATATGTTTATATATCAGTATAAATACATTAGAAAACTGAAGTCCATGATTATTCATTTGTAGAAATGACATATTGTTGTTTAAAGAAATTGGACATAAAATATATGGTATAATTCTATTTAGGTAAAAACAAAACAAACCATAATACCTTCTCCATATGAATATATTTGCTGCATATGTCAGTATGAGGTATAGGGGAAAAATGCACACCATCCTATTAAAATTGGTTTGAGTATTAATGTGGATGAGTGACGGTTCAGGACAAATAAAGGGCAGATAACCAACTTTATCTTTTCCTTTTGGTGTGTTACTTTATTTGTTAAATTAGGTGCATATAAAGCTGGTAGTTTAAAAACAAATTTCAAATAATATAATATTTAAAATATTCCATTATTTTGTCACTTTATTTTAGATCACTCTTCAACAACCACCCTATTTTTTAATCTTCTCTTCCACCAAAATTCTCAGAGTATTTTTGAATATGCTACCTCCACTTCTCTCTCTCCCTTTCATTCGCAGCTCCTTCCCATTTGCTTCTGCTCTCAACACTATTACAAACTTTTGTTTCCTAATGTCACCAATAGTCACCTTGTGCTGAGTCAAGCAGACTTATTTCAGAACTCATTTGACAATTCAAGGCAGATGACCAATTCCATCTTCTTAGAACATTCTCTTTTCTTGGCTTTTATAGCTCCAGACAATAACTTCCTTTGTCTTTTTCAACATTATCACTTAGTTCAGTCCTCTTACAATCTCTTCTCAGCTAACCTCTAATTATGTGTTGCTCTGGGATTCAGTCTAGTTCTACTTTTTTCTTGTTGTACATTACCTGCCTAAAAAATCTAATTCAACTTTTATTTTATTTTCATATTTTAAATATACTGTCCATTTATTTATTTGCATAATTATGCCCAGAGCAGGCCTGGAGAGTAAAATTTCTAAGTGTCAGCAATAACTTCTTTAATGTTAAATTTATTAGGGTGACATTGGTTAGTAAAAATGACATAGGTCTCCAAGTGTAGAATTCTATATTACATTGTCTATGCACTGCATTATGTGCTCAGCACCCAGAGACGGTTCTCTTTTCATCAGCATATATTTAGCTCCCCCTCCCTCCTCTCCCTTTCCTCTCCCCCTTTACCCTCAGGTTACCACTAAACTATTGACTATGTCCATGAGATTTTGTTTCTTTGTTGCATTCAGTTTTATATTCCACATATAAGTGGAGTCATGTGGTTCTTAGCTTTTTCTGTCTGGCTTATTTCATCCAGCACGATTATTTCAAGTTCCATCTATGTTGTTGCAGATGACTGGATAAACAAGCTGTGCTACATATATACATTGAAATAATACTCAGCTTTAAGAAAAGATGAAACACTGCTATAATTCACCTTTTAAATGTCATCAATATTCCAGTAGTAGATCATCACTCCAGATCACTTGTCTGACTTCCAATGTGCATGTGTGCGCATATACACACACACAGACACAGGGGGACATTTGACCTATTCATCTCAGGGTAATTCTCATGCCCAAAATCAGAAATTTGGGGTCATTCTTGCTATTTCCTTTTTCACTTATTCCTCTTATCAATCATCATCAAGTTTAAAACTCTAATACATATTAAAAAACATTTAATTATTATAAAGTAGCTAAAATAATTATAATGATTATATGGTAAATATTCTATAGACATTTCCTGTGTTATTTTATTTATTACACTTAATGCAATATAATAGGCACAGACAATTTTACAAATGAGGAAATGGTTAAGTTGGCCAAGTTAATAACCTTCATTCTTTACCATAATGCTTCGTTCACTTCTTTTCAATTATTTTGTGCTACAGGTAGGAGAAATTCAAAACTCACTGACTTGAGAAAATCGGGCATAATCTGGTCTCTCTATATATATCTTGACTCTTCCACAATCACCATATTTTAGTCTTGGCAATTGAGTTACTTGAAAACTCCAAGCCCTGGCTTCTTAGGGCATTTTTTTGGATGATTTTCTTTACCTAGAACACTTTCCCTCCATTCTGCATCTGACTAACTTACATGTAGATGGTCTTTACATCTGAACTTTAATATTACTTTAAGCCAGACAATGTCTGACCTATTAATGTAAATGAGATGTCTCTTACTATTCTTGTACAGACTATATACCTGTAGCATGTATTTTTATAGGGTATAAATTATGTATGTTTTTTTTTCTGTTTCATTTTTAGATGTAATCTTAGTAAGGATAGAAACTGTGTTTTCTCACCTTGCATTCCCAGGATCAAACACAGTCTCTGGTTTGTCTGCCAGTCCAGGATTTCCTCACAGATAAAATGTATGTGTAGCAGAATATCCCAGAATGCCCGTAGCAGAATTCTCTTGGAGCATTTCTTTCCCTTCTGTGATACTGACTCATATACCTGAGTGTGTATGGTTTTACTCTTAGAAAGTATATCATCTAAGCCCATTTTTATGGTCAGTTCATAATATTGCAGGGCTTGCCATAGATGCTTATAAATGGGAACAACACTTCTGGAAGAAAATATGCTAATTGAAATAAGCCAGGCATAGAAACACAAATACTGCATGATCTCATTAAATGTGAAATTTAAAGAAGTCAAACTCATAAAAACATAGAGCAGAATGGTAGTTGCCAAGGGCTGGGGAAAATGTGTAGATGTTAGCCAAAGGCCACACAGTTTCAGTTATTCAGGATGAGTCAATTCTGGGTATCTAATAATCAGCATGATAATTATAGTCACTAACATTGTATTGTATGCTTGAAATTTGCTAAGACAGTAGATTTTTAAATGTTCTCACATTGTTATTATACAAAGGGAACAATGTGAGGTGATGGATATGTTAATTAACTTGATTGTGGTAATAATTTCATAAGGTACATATATATCAAAACATCACGTTGTACACCCTGAATATATACATTTTTACTTGTCCATTGTACTTCGACAAAGCTTTAAAAAAATAAAATGGAAACAGCACTGGTTCTTGAACAGGATTATTGAAAAAAACTGGTATTTGTAAAGCTCATTGCACCATCTTTGTAATTTATGGTTTTTATTTACTACTTCCCTAAGGGTTTTAATGTTGTTCTGCATGAAATGGTGTAAAGGAACCTAGAATTTGAAATCAGTATTATGGATGTACTTGTTATCACTTATGTAATTGTTGCTAACATTTCTGATTTCTGTTTGTTTTCTTCTGTACAATGTCTGTAATAGTAACATATAACTCTCCAGGCTTAAGGACCATATGAGACACTGTGTGTCACAGTTTCAAGAAGACCAACAAGCCATAAGATAATGTATGTTCTGCCCACGATCAAGTACCAGACATCCCTGCTGGGGATATTTACTGATTTGAAGTTGCAATAAACTAATATCTTCCAAAATAAATTTCCAAAGGTTTTAAACTAAGTACTAATAAAAGTTATTCAGATCAAGACAGATGTAGGTGAAATAAAAAGCAATCTGTCTTTGAAAGAGGAACTGATGAAGGTTATCATAAATGTTAATGGCAGAACTTCTTGTGAAGGTTATTTCACAGGCTACAGATGAAAAGCCAGAGTGAGAAACTACGTAATAACCTGAAATTACACCTTGCATTACATGTCAGAGAATTCTTAAGTTGTGATTATAGGAATCAGATATAATTAGTTGAAAAGTTTCAACTTCTTGAAACTTATGTGTATAATATTCTACCTTACAAACACAGTATATAAAACATTTGGCATTCATAGCAGGGCAGCTGGTAAAAAAGGGTAGTCAGTCACTCACATTTAATATAAGATGGATATACATTTTTCACAGAATTTTAAAAAATATGTATTAAACATTGGGATTTTAAATCCTAAACCTTAGCTACCTCATCAGAAAATATAGGTTAATACCATTCCGCCTACCAAGGTTGGCTTGAGTATCAAATTAATGCACACATATGAGTATTTGTTAAGTGCATTTGAACTATAAGATACCATTTTATATAAAATGTATTGAGTCTATAAAAGCCTCTCAGATTGTTGTCTAAAAAAATTATTTTGAATTTCTGCCTCATTATCACTATTTGTAAAGCTTCTACCTGCCCTTTTGTACATTTTCATTAGAGAAGTAAAAGGTCACTTCCCTTTTAGACTTAATAAGAACTATTTCCATGTTCTAGTTCAGTGCTTAGCTATGTCATTCTAGGTGAAAGTCACTTTGAACTGTTTTTATCCCTTGCCCAGAAGTACTTTAAATGTCTTCCAAGCCCTTTATTGCCTCTCCTGGTACCATATGAGCACTTCACCGGGTAAAGCAAGTGCTGTCAGTTCAATGGCATGTCTGAAAATGCAGTGCCCTGGTAGTTATAGGAGAGGAGGTGGGGGTGGGGGTGGGGAATTAAGGATTGCTCCAGGAATTTTCAATAGAGACCTGAGTTCCTGTTGTCTTTAACAAGAGACAGTCTCTAATGATAAAACAGCATTTATTCAGACATTTATTCCTTCAGTTCTTCATTCTTTGGACAATTTTTAAAGGGTGCTTTCTGCATGCCAGATACTGCGATATAGGCAGCAAACATGGAGACACATTTGTAGAGTTTACTGCAAACACTTTACAAGTTTGAAAAAACAGAGCTCAGATTTAATTTGCATCCTTAAAAATCACTGGGGAAAAATAATAGATGAGCATGGAGATAATGTATTTACGGCTATTAATATAGATAATTTTACATAGTGATAGATTTGTGTCTCTGCCATTTGATTTCAAGGCATGCTCATGCTCTAATATGTGTTTTGTTCAATAACAAATGTCAAGTAAAAACAAGTGAATAAAAATCCATTCAAAACACATTTTCTTCTGTATAACACTTACTGTGTCAAATTCTGGAAATGCAGAGATGAATAAAACATGGCTCTTTCCATCAATGAGATCGTGATTTGATAGAGGAGTGAGATATATGTTAATATTGTTTAATACAAGACTTTTAGGGCTTGTAAAGATGTTTGCTGGCTATGATGCTGGGCAAATGAGGATGGTGGGTGGGAAGAGGCGGCTGGTATGTTTGTGGCTTTGTTCTTTCCCTAGTAATGGTACCTGCCAGACCAGAGTTGCCTCGCCCTTATAGCTTCTTGGTTGTTACTTAAATTAGCTGCACTGTGCATCCATTGCTCAGGAATTATCTCTCCAGGACTCAGGGCTATAGATATTCTGCTTTTTAATTTGACCTTCCATTTGACACTAGTACCATTTTCTCTTAGGTCTCACTGCTAATACTGGAAGGGTATGGGTGGAGGGAGTTCTGGGAGGTAGAGGGGAGGGTGTCTAAAAGCCATGCCTTTGTTTTCTATCTGGCAGGGAAGGATGTTAGAACACAATTGTCACACTTCTATATTCGGTCTTTGCCTGGAAGTCTTTGCCCTGATGACTGGTTCTGCCACATTATATGCTGAATCGGTGGGGCCACAGAAAGTGCCCCATAGAGAGTCCCCTCTCCACTCTCAGGACCACAGTGAGCCCTGGGCTGCATCCTGTGACCTTTCTGTTAACTTTTCCCCTTTTCCTTCTCCCCTGCTCACCCTGATTTGCCCACCTTCAGGTGTGATGATGCACAGATCTCTCAGATGTGTTTGTGTGTTGCATAGGAACCCTTTTGTTGAATGATAGCTGCTCAATTTGTTGTAAATTCTATTAGAGATATCAAACAGCCCCCCTCACATCAACATGTTTATGACATAACTGTGGCTTTCTTATTATTATTAGGGAGTAAAACTCATACTTCCTATAAATGGAATGGTTTACCCATTTAATGGAACAAATAAAAATAATTTCAGTTTTACCAGAAACTTTGACTTTCACATTCAAAATTTGAAACAGTAAGTATATACTGAGTTTGAATAGTCCAGATGCTTAGGGGTCATAATCAAATACAAGGTATAACCTCCACGGGAATAAAACCTACACATCTGAAAATATACTATAATGTCTCTATTTTAAGAAATCATTGTATTAGAACAGCTAATTAATAATAACTTCCCATTGGGGAAAAATAACTGTAGTTATTTTAGCTAAGGTTACTAGTTGTAACATGTATCTTGTCTTGAATGAATTTTAGCATGATAAACTGTCTTAGAATGAAGAAAATATAAGAGTTGACCATATGAAGAGTTATATATAGGAGCCAGGTGAGTGGAGAGATGATAAATAATTTATGAGATGAGAAATGTTACTAATGGGAAAAGTTTGTGTATTCAAGGGTGAATGAATAGATCATTCTATAAGCTTAGACATATTCCCTATGTAGAAACTACGTGATGATGTATCTGTGACTCTGTCCTGGGAGATAAAACCCACCAACATTTAGGCCTTTATTTCTCATAACTGAATATGTCTAGTTTTCCTTTAGTCCATTCTTTAAGTTAAGAGATCACAAACAGGCCTCACTGTACAGACAGAAGTATGTTCTTTGGTATTTAAAGTACCTTTGAAATACTAGAATTAGTTATTAACCTTTGGAAGATAAAATGCAATTTTGCATAAAAAAATAGATCTGACTTCTGCTAATAGTAGGTCATTGCAGCCTCTTCTCACTTAATGACCTGTTTAATGACCACTCAGAGGTAGGACCAGTTCTCCAGCTCGGGGAATTCCCTTTCTCTGTCTGTGTGAGTTTCAGGAATTCCCTTTCTCAGTCTATGTCTCATTCCTGCAGTTGGTTAGCATTCACTACATAAAGAATTTTCAATCACACAAGACTACACATTTCATTTATAAGTGTGGTGTTGCATGATATCTGTTAAAAAAAAAACATACTGTATGGGACCATGACACGTTACAATATACCCACCTTTAAATTCCTCACTTATTGACCAATTCCCTTAACAACCACAACAAAAAACAATCTAATGAAAAAAATGGGCAGAGTAGTTGAACATATACTTTTTCAAAAGAGACAAACAAATGACCAATGGGACTATATCAAATTAAAAATTCATGCACAGCAAATGAAACCATCAAGAAAATAAAGAGACAACCAAGTGAATGGGATAAAATATTCACAAACAATGCCTCAGATAAGGGAGTAATATCCAAAATATAAAGAACTCACCCAACACAACCACAAAAATAAAAACAACCCAATTAAAACCTGAGTACAGAACCTGAACAGAAAGTTCTTCCAACAAGATGTAGAAATGGCCAACAGATATACGAAAAGATGCTCAACTTCACTAGCTACTAGGGAAATATAAATCAAAACCGTAATAAGACACCATCTCATACCTATTAGAATGGCTGTTATCAATAAGACAAATGATAACAAATGTTGGAGCGGCTGTGGAGAAAAAAACCCTCAGACACTGCTGAAGGGAATGTAAATTGGTACAGCCATTATAAAAAACACTATGGAGGTTTCTCAAAAAAATTAAGATTAGAATTATTATATGAGTCAGCAATTTCTCTTCTGAAATGTATCCCCCAAAATCCTGAAAACATTTATCTATAAAGATATACATACCCCTCTGTTCATTGCAGCATTATTCATGGTGACCAAGACATGGAAAAAACTGAAGTGTCCTTTAGTAGATGATTAGATAAAGATTGGTACACATATGCAATAAAATATTACTCAGAGATAAGAAAGATGAAATACTGCCATTTGCAACAACATGGATGGGTCTTGAGATTATCATGCTAAGCGAAATAAGCCAGACCGCCCCCCCCAAAAAAATCTAATCTTCAGGTAACCACTAAACTATTGACTGTATAAAGGAGAAGGAAGGTGGGAAAGGAGGGGGGGGGCGGTGTTGAGCTAAATATATGGTGATAGAAAGAGTTGTATACTTGGAACCTATGTAATTATTACTAACCAATGTAACCCTAATAAATTTAACAATAAAAAAATAAATGAAAAAGAAAACCATATGAGTTCACTCATATGTAGGATACAATACTGAAAGCAACAAACAAACTAGACAAAACAAAGGAACAAAAGGTAAAGCAGGAGGGGTGGTGGTAGCAGAAAGAAAATAGGGTCAAATATGTAGTAATGAAAAAATTGACTCTGGGTGTGAAACTTATATAATTTTACTAACCAATGTCACTATAAAAATTTTAGTGGGAAAGCCGGGACGGCTCAGCGGGTTGAGCGCTCGCTTTGAGGCCCCGAGGACCGAGGATCGAATCCCGGCTCCGGCCCAGGCGGACCCACATGCTGAACTGGGGAGTTCCCACAGTTCAGTTCTCTAGCTGTCTCTGTCTCTGTCTCTCTCTCTATCTGTCAAAAGTAAAATAAAAAAATAAATATGCACTGAAGATAAAATAATTACTCTCTATAAATATAAAAAGATATAAAAAAAAAATTTTAGTAATTAAATATTTAAAATCTAAGGAAGTCCAAGTTCAGAATTCCTCCAAGTCAAATTTAACTTTTAGCTGAATCCTCATTTCACTGGGCTAGAAGCAATTTTAGCCGTAGGCCTTACTGAAGTTGTTTCTAATCCCCTTGTAGTTGAATAAAGTTTCTTGGCATCTGACGCCTTCCAGAACGCTGCCCACTGCTAATGTTTTGCCATCTAAGTATAGAAGAGAGGAAAAATGATTCTGAGCTAAGTTTAAAGATGGGGTGCTTAACAAGCCGAGCCAGGATTTAAGTCCCCCAAAGACAGCACACAGCTGTTTCTCTCTGAGATCTCCCCACGTTTCTACAGTCCTCTATGGAAACAGCTAAGAGACTTCCTTAGACCACTACCCCTGTGATCCTTTGTCAGAATCATCGGCTTCTCCTTGGTCTAGGTAGAATCTACTGGGTTCTCATAGGAGCCTATTTTAAAATTTTATTTTTATTGTTTTTGACAGGGAGACAGAGAGAGAGACAGAGACAGAGAGAAAGGGGAGGGCCCAGAACAGTCTCCATAGTTGTACATCATTCGTTTTTCCACATAGTTTTATTCCACAGGTGGGAGTGGGGCTGCACAGGGCAGGAACTGGGCCGGGGTCTTCACCCCAGTGCGAACTGAACTGGGGGCACTCCCTGTTCAGCATATGGGTCCACACGGCTAGGGCAGGAATTTGATCCATGGTCCCCAGGGCTGCAAAGTGAGTGCTTAACCCACTGAGCCATCCCTGCTTCCCCTGCAGCCTATTTTAAAAACAATAAAAACCTCTGGTTAGGCCAAGTTTTTTGTTTGTTTGTTTGTTGTTTTGGTTTGTTCTTTTTTTTAATGAAGGTTAGGGAAGACAAAGTTCTAGATATAGATGAAAGCAGATGGAAAGTATCCATAGCTTTATTTATTTAATCCAATAGAAAGGTGATTACTTTTTGCCAAGCAAATTTCTCTTGCAGCAATAAACTAAACAATGTTTCTGCCACCATGAAGTTAATATCTGATAGTGAAGAGAATAAGAAAAAATATATTTACAGCCACTTCTCATTTAACAACCTACCTCCTACAAGCAGTTTTCCAGTGTGGGGGATCCCCTTTCTCTATCTGCGTCTCCTGAATCCCCTTTCTCAGGCTTTGTCTCATTCACACAGTAAGTTATAATAATATTCACTACACAAAGTATTCACAATCGCTCAAGACTACACATTTTGCTTATAAATTTCTACTTTATTGTGCATCCATAATGCAACATGCTAGCAAAAACGAAGAACACGACTTCACCTGGAAAAAGCATCAAAATTCAAAGTAAGGCAGGATTTGCTGGTGTGTTCTGAAAGTGAATGTGGTTCTATTAGAACTACAAAGTATGAATCCGAATGTTGAATATTTCACAAAAGTGGAACAGCAAATAAATAAACTTATATAATGCTATTGTGAAAGTATGAAGAACAAAAGAAACTTATAAGAAGACCACATTAACAAGCTTCTTCCAGATAGCTACACCCAGTACCCCTACCCCTAGGAGTACTTCCATTTTGTCACAGTCCTCTTCCTTATAGGGCCTCCACAGCTCCTGATGATTACTCCTATGTGACACTGATGAGCTCAAACCACTGCCACACTTGGAAGAATTTGATGACTAAAATATTAATTGAATGTCTCTTTTATGAATGAACTTTAATATTTTGAAGTATCGCTTTTTTATAAATTTTGCTGTTTGTGAGTTTATATTCTATAATATGTAATATATACAAATTAAAACAAAGTTATCAAGTTGGAGTTTCCTTTAGACCTTTTGATTATTCAGAATAGATACAAATAATTACATTGGATTTATATTATTCTGTTGTGGTGTGTCTTATCCCTTTCCGGCACTTTTCTAATATATACTTTTTGTATGGATAGAATTACAGTATTGTAGTGTGATGTCACATGATATCTATTTTAAAATATGTGGTATGGAGCCACAACACACCATAAGACATCTACCTTCAAGCTCCTCACTTATTGACCAATTCACTTAACAACCTAGTTGTAGGACAGGAACTCAGTTTTTAAGGGTGGAATGCCTGTATTCATCTATTTAATTAATAGTAAGTGCACTAAGAAAAAGTAATGAAAAATAAAGAAAGAGTAATAGAAGTAAAATATAGATTATAATGTTAGTGAAAATACAAAGAGATTTCATTGCATGGAAACCAGAATAAAATTATGGAGGAAGAGATGTAAATAAATAGAAGGAAAAAAGTCATTTCAGGCCAAAAGGAAAAGCCAATAGTGAAGTCCTGAGTTAGTTGTTTCCAGGCATCAGCAAGGAAGCCTGTGATTGAAAGGAGAATATGAAAGGCAAGGTGATTGTAAAGTTAATTAGGGGCCCGATCATGGAGAGACCTGTAAGTCAGAAACGACTTTGCATGTTCTAAGTGTGATGGGAAGCCTTTGGGAATATTAAGTTAAAAACTGTTGCTTTGTTTGTTTTTCTGCAGATATGACTAAAGATGGCCAAGAACAAGGAGCTGTATTAGGTTATTGTGGTATCTCAGTCATCAGATAATGTAGCTTGGACAAGAAGAGGGAAACCATGATGTGATGCTCATTGTATAATGTGGATTTATTTTCATTTACTTCGCAATCTATTTAGTGAACCCATCCAATCAAGAAGTAAATATTTTTTAGACACACATAAAAATTTCTTGAAATATCCTATTAAAAAATTCTTATCAAGGATGTTGGGATAACTCAGCAGGTTGAGCCTTTATCTTGCAACTTCGAAGTCCAAGGATTGAATCCCAGTCCTGGACCATGCAAACACCTATGCTGAAATGCAGCACAACTGGTAACTACTGAGCCCCATGGTGAAGGTTCTTCTGATGTGGCAGACCCCCAGTTTGGTTTCCCCCCATCTTGGGCACACATCCACCTGTGTAGAATGAAACCATATCATAACTAATAATGTACAACTATGAAGAATGCTCTGGGCCCTTTCTACTTCTCTCTCTCTCTTTCCCCCCAACTCTCTCACCTTCTCCCAAAACACAATATAATGAGTCTTAAAAAAATTCTTCTCCTACTATTTTTAAATCTGTTTTTATTATTTTGATGATAGACCTCCCATAATTACCTTCTAATTTTCATACAGTTTCACTCCTACTTTCATTCTCTTTATATTTTTTGTTCTACTTTCAGCAATATTTCTTCAACTTTATATTTGAACCATTTTTTTATTTCTGATACTACATTATATATCTGTATCCATATATGTGTGTTATTATATAAAGCACAAAATTATACATGTATAAATAGAAATACATATAATTACTAAGGATTCTTTGTTGTTGTTTTTTTGATTCTTTGTTTTTTAAATGTAACTTATTATAGCATCCTATTCTTGTATAATAAAAGACGTAACTTTTCTTAGTTTTCTGAGGCTCTCAATGAATTTTTTTAAGTTTCTATTTATAATTTTATTCGGTATTGTTTTATTTTTTCTGTTGTTGTGTTATTTACTTTTTGTATTAGAGGTGTTCTCCAGTTGCTTCTGACTTTTAGTTATCTGCTTATATCTATGAGTTTGGAACTAAAAAATTATTTGGAAGTTTGAGCCAATGTGTATGATTTGTAGACTGTGGGTATAATTGTAGGGTTATCTGACCTGTTTGTTTATTTTATTCCTTTCCTTTTAGGTTAGTCAGTTTCCTCTGAGAGGGAATTTCCAAACTCTTGTCTGAAGACTTTCTGACAGCAACATGAGGGGAGAGTGTTGTTAAGTCTCAGCATTCAGTGTGTAAACACATGCTCAACTCCTCTATTTTCAGTATAACATGGTTCCAACAACTATACCTGGTATCTTCTTATCAGAAACTCTATTTTGTTCTTCTAATAGTTAAAGAACAGAGTGGGAGAGATTATGCGGGAGTTTAACTTCTTCTTTCATAGACTCTCAAGCAGTCCTCATTTTTCTCCACCTTTGTCTCTATTCCCAAAAATACCTAAACTCAATTTCTGCATTTTTTTGGAGGATCTTGGGGGGAGCGGGTGTTAGTATGTATTATACAGTGTACAGTAGGAGTAATGCCCCTTTTTATGAGCTGGTAATCTATACCAAAATTTTATTATAAAATCATAAGCATATAATTCTATAGCATAATGATATCTCACTCAAGTACACTATTCTACTTAAAAAAGAGTGTTACTTATGCTAGAACCTGTACATAGGCTGACCAGACACATTACACCATTTTAAATGGGACAGAAAAAAAATGGTACTGTCTCATTTCAAATGGTACATATGGTCAGCCTAGTCTTACTGGACTAAACTCAAAATGTCAGTAAGCTGACCATATATACTGCCATGGCAGCCTTTCTTGGAAGTCTATCATTGTAGCACTCTTCACGGTGGTCAAGTTGTGTAAACAACCAAAGTTTCCTTTGATAGATTACTGGATAAAGAAGTTGTAGTACATTTACATAATGGAATATTACTCAGCAATAAGAAAAGATGAAATACTGCCATTCACAACAACACGGATGACCTTGAGATCATATTAAGTGAGATAAGTCAGACTGAAAAAAATCAAGACCATATGACATCACTTATACATGGAATATATTAATAGTACCTGTATCATTATTTTATGTCCTGTTGAAGACAGTACATGTGATCAGTCTAATCATATGGCCAATGTCTTTTTAGTTTTTCTCACTACTAGTTGAGGATCAGCTTCCTTACATATGCGTAGTTACCAGTTGTCTATCAACTTCATAGGTATAAATATTGCTTTTATCTCCTCTTCCTTCTCTTTTCCTCTGTGGATTTATGCAAGTTAAAATATTCATTATTTTTATTTAAGGAATAAAGGTAAAAGTTGTCACTCTATTATCTCTACCCAGAGTCAGTTATATGAATTATCACAGACACCATATAAAGGTGGAATACTTCTTATTTTACAGAGGTAATGATTAAACTAAGAGAATTTCAGTAGCTGTTTTATAGTCTCAAGCTTAATAACGGGTAAAGTCAGGATTCTTATCCACTTCAGGGTGACTCCAAATCGGTAGCTTTCACTGTTACATGCTCCTGCAGTGATCACCCTCATGTTATAATAGATCAAATTCAAGTGTACTGTCCATCTGTCGAGAATGGTTAGTGACTATCACAGTCCCACATGTCCTTCACACACACATTATTGACTTTGTCTTCTCACCCCTACAAGCACACAAGTCTGCAGATCTGCACTTTCCAATTAGTCAAGTTAATGAAGCTCTTTGAAGAAATCCATAAAGCCCCCTCCATGGTCCTGACATTTAGTAACTTCTTGATATCAGTCTCTGGGTCCCTCTCCATTAAAATATTGTATTGTGTATCTTGGCATGCTGATGCTGAGACTTCCTTAGAATGGAATGAGGAGGGGTTCCCTTTGAGCCTTCCCAAACTGCAGGGTAAATATAGAAATGGCACATCTAATAGTCAAGTCCATGGAGAGGCCACGCTCACGGTAGATGCCTCCTGTAAAGAAACCTATGGCTTTCTGAGTGAGACAGAACAGTTAGAGGCAGTAACAATGTGGAATGAGAATGTGCCTGGAGTTGAATCTTCCTGTAGCCAACACAGACCTAGAAATAAAAAGTTAACTCCACATAATAAGAAAGAATATAGTCCATGAGGCGGGCTCCGCAAAACCCAGAGCGACATAACCCTTGGTGCCCCACTTTCTCTTTTGTGTAATAGGAATAATAATAATATCTCATTTTTTTGTTTTGATAGAGAGAGACAGAGAGAAGGGGGAGGGCCCAGAGCAGTCTCCATAGTTGACAGCATTGGTTATCCATATAGTTTCAATCCACAGGCAGGCACAGGGCTGCGCAGGATAGGAACTGGGCCAGGAGCCTCCTGCATAGGCCCCGGCAAGAACTGAACTGGGGGGGACACACCAGTTCAGCATATGGGTCTGAATGGGCCCGGCCCAGGATTTGATCCTCAGGTTCTGGGGTTGCAAAGCAAGCACTTAACCTGCTCAGCCATCCCAGCTTCCCCAATATCTTGTTCTTAATTCAGTCTTTTTGTGAAGGTACAAGTGAGAGCAGGATCGGGAATGTATTTCTCACATGGAAGAAATTAAGTTGAAATTTGATACCATGTTCACATTCAGTTTGGATAATATTCATAGGCAAGTTGAATCACATTTTTAATATTTTCTCCACAATTTGGAGGCATATATTTTTTACCTTAGTCATTATTTCCTTCTGTCTTATATCCTACTCCAAATGTACAGCTGGAAATATGCTTCAACATATAGCTGGAAATTTGCATTTATTTTTAATTTCAATCACTTACTTTGATGACTCTGCACTTATCTGTTTGGCTTGCACTACATTCGTCTAAATCTAATTAAATAGCAGATGAAAAATAAACTATTTTCATATAACTTTCAACAACATGCATGTTTTGCTTTCCCCTGCTAGATCGAAAGCTATGACACTGCTTACCAAGTGAATAAGCTATCTCTTGCCATTTAATAACTATGTTGATGTTATATATTTACATTTATTTCTTCATCTTAAAATTTATTGGTACCATGCAATAGGCCAGGCACTGGGTTAGGTGCTTTGGGCAGAAAGAAACCATGAATCTAAATTGATATATTGTTGAGGGAGAAGGAGACTCTTAAATTCTTTTGAATTCCACATTTTGTGATCCTACGTGATGCAATGGGATTACAGATAAAAGGTTATCACCGCCGTCATTCACCCTGTAGAACTGAGGGGAAAAAAATAAATTAACATTAGCAATGGAATGTGATTTGTTTGATATTGGAGGTAGTCTTTAAAAACTGATAGAAATAAGAGTTTCTGTGCGTGTTGGTTTCCAGTAGTAAATTATCTGAGCTAAGTGTGGAGACATATAGTCAATGTCTTTGGCTGACTACCGCTGCTGTAACCTTTTGTACCTATACTAGACTGACATCTAAACCAATCTCTTTTGCCCTGAGCAACTGTTGAATAGCATCTATCACCTTCAGAAATCTACACTAATAGAATAATTCCTTTACCCATCTTTTGTCACTAGAACAATGGAGCAAAGATGTAGCTCAGGCTGCACAAGGTGCACCTCATACTTTGTCATTTCTGATGGCCCTCATTACTCCATAAACATGATTCTGTCTGTGTTCATATGATGAGATCTTTTCTCCTCACTCTTTCCACCTAGTTCAGTGTTACTTACTTATTAGGACTCAGATGAAGGGGAAACTTTCTTCAAGCCCTGGGATAGAGAAAATAGTTACCTTTGTCTATGTTCACAGCATTGTGAACAGACCCCATACTTAACTATCTGTATTTCTTAATGTAGGAGCTACTCAAGAGCAGGAATAATATCTAATTCATCTTTGATCCTTGTCACCATCACCTCAGCCAGTACTTGGCCCATGGTTTGCACTCAATAACTGTTTTGGTCATGAAGATAAGTCTGTCACCATTAATTCCCATAGAAAACTGACATTTAAATTCTACCACAGAACATCATTCTCCTGGTTTTATAGAATCCATACTCTCAATACATTATGTCTTACATGCTTTGATCCCAAACTACCTTTGTATTTTCATTTCTACCTGTCTTCATCTCATTCACTATTCTCCAACAACCTCTTGAGGTAGATACATATACTTTTCTAATTTTTACAAAGCAAGAAAATGAACTGAAGAAAATAAGTCATTTATTTCATTGTGTTTATTCCTCTGGGCAGCTACGGAACCAAAACGTGCACTCTAATTTCCTGCCTTTCAATCTAGTGCACTTCTCACTACACTGTGGTTACCCTCGACACTTTCTTTCATCTGTCCAAAACCTGTGCAGCATTTTGAACTAAGTTAAGATCCCTCTTAGATCATGAAGTGTTTATAAGAGCACTCTAATCCACAGAGACCACTCTACATTCTAAAATAAGTAATGATAATCTAGGTCACTGGAAATCACTTACTCTCCCTGAGGCCTCTATGTTTGCATTCATTTTTACACAAAGTTATTGTTAAGTAACTTTCTACATTCTTATATTATTCCCTCCACTTAAGCTTTTTAAGAACCAAAGGCTGTCTATGCATATGGATTAGCACATTGTTTCAATTTACTAGGTGGTAGTCTGGAATTATTTCAAGTACCAACTATATACTTACAATGGGTCTATGAGACATGTTTGGAATCCTGAAGTCTTATGATGAAGCAATATCCAAAGTAAGGAAACAGTGAGATCAGGGAAGGAGAGTGGGGTAAGGCAGAAAAGTTCAAAAGCCATAGATGATATAATGCAGAGTTGTACACCTGAAAACTATGTAATTGTTACCAACCAATGTCACCCCAATAACTTTAACAATAAAAAAAAAGTCTATAAGCTATTACTGTAAAACTTCCACTCTGTTTATCAATAATTCTATTTTCAGCATCATTAAACTTGTATGCCAGAGGTTAAGGAGAAAATATTTTCTTTTATTGAAAAATTTGGAAGTGATAATTAAATATATCCTGTATGTATTTAGACTTGAGAAAAATCCCTTCTTTGTTTTCTATTCGCTAATATTGAGCTAAACATGTAGTGAAAATTAGAATCCCCCATCCTCGATTTATATATACACATTATCAAAATGTATCGTGATTTAAAAATGGTTTTTATTATAAAAGATTAACATTCACCGTAAAAAATTAAAAATCAAAGAGAAGTCATAAAATTAAAATAAAAACTGACCCATAGTCACAACACCCAGTAGTAATCACTATTGGCATTTGGTTCTAGTGTTCATACTAAACATATGTATAAATATTGTGTTACTTTTCCTATGGGATCATAAAGTTTATACTATTAGGAAATAGTTTGTTTCACTTAACAATGTACCATGAACATTTTTTCATGTCAATAACTATTCTACAATACAATTTTAATGGCTATATGAATATCTATATATTGCAGGAGTGAAATATATCAATCCACTATTATTAGTAAGCCTTATCTAATATTTTTTATTTTGTTATTATAGGCAATGCCTAACTTTTAACATATTTTGTGACTCTGCTGGCCCTCAATATTCTCATGTAAAAAAATGGAGCTAATAATAGTACTTGTTAAAAGGTTTGAGTAAGAGATTAAATGAACTAATTTATGTCATATCAAAAGTGGTCTGAAATTATTGCCCATCATTGCTATGCTGCCATAAACAACTTGCAGTAATTTTTAATACACATTTCTCTATAGCCTACTTTCTTTGGAAGTTATAGGTTAATGGTTTCATATTTTTATGCTTTTTGATATATATTGGAAAACTCACTTTCCCTAAAAATGTAACTGTATCTGTAGACCCATCAAAAATGTGTGAGGGGAAGCCGTGATGGCTCAGTGGGTTGAGCGCTCACTTTGCAGCGCGGGGACCGAGGATCGAATCCCGGCCCCGGCCCGTGCGGACCCATGTGCTGAACTGGGGAGTTCCCCCAGTTCAGTTCTCTCTGTCTCTGTATCTCTCTCTCTCTCTCTCTCTCTCTCTCTCTCTCTCTCTCTCTCTCTCTCTCGTCAAAAACAATAAAATAAATAAATCTAAAAAACAAAAAAATGTGTGAGAGTATCCATTTCTATGCATCTTCACTGACCTGGTTCTTGGAACCATTTAGTCTTTTTCAGCATAATAAATACAGAGGGTGCCAAAAAAATGTATACACACTTTAAGAAAGAAAAAAAAAACTATTAAAATTATAATGTTCAGTATATACCAATACAAACAATTAATACAAGTCCCATTTGACTTCTGTAACCACAGGAAGTGCTCAAAGAGGTTACCATCAGCATCCAGACACTTCTGATTATGGTGAACTATTGCTTGAGAAACGTTGACCAAAATATCCACTTGTATCACTGAGTATGTATGTATCTCAAACTTATCACTAATGTGTGCAATTGTTAGATGTGTTGGAGGTTCTGTTGCATACTCATGCCTCCCTTGTCATTGTACTTTCACAAGGTTCTCAAATTTCAAATACTACTTCAAAATGGTCTTCTGCTCCTCCAATGACAACTGTGTTTCTGCCATTTACTGTGACAGTCCTGCCTACCGCATGGTGATGCTAACACTCACTTGATTGACACCATCTTTTGGGTGAAAGTCATACTATAATTCGCTACATCAATTCAACTTCAAAAAGTAATACATAGACAACATTTCTTAAAATGAGTATACCTTTTTTTGGTACCTCCAGTATAAAGTGATATCTCTCCACTATTTTAATCCACATTTTTCTGCAGATGAACATTCTTATACTAGTTTATACATCCTTTCTAACTCTTCATTTATAAATTTCCAGTTACTATTCTTTACCCAGTTTTATAAAGAACTTTCATCATAGTTATTATTGATTTGCAAAATATGTTTATATCATCAATGTAACAACTGATTTTTATCATATATGTTCTGTAATTTTATGTTTTTCAAATTTGATTATACATGTATGTCCATGCAGAAGGTATAAAATTTTATGTAGCTATAATTATAACTCTTCTCTCCTCTGGAGGCATGTTATAAATTTCTTCTCTATTCTAAGCCTACATGAATACTCAACTATATATTTTTTTCTAGAAGTTGTATTGGTTCAATATTCATTTGGCATTTTAATAAAAGTTTTCTATGTAATATAGAGATATGTCTTTTTTCCCCTACAAATAGTTGACAAGGTAATATGCAGGAATTTTAAAACTTATTTGAAATAATATTGTTTAATCATTTTTTTGTCTGAACGCCTTTTTTTCTTTTTTTTACTAGTAATATGCTCTTTATGGTTTTATTTTTATTTATTTTTTTATTTTTGAACTGAACTGGGGGCCTCACCACGTTCAGGAAGCACACCCCAATTCAGCATGTGAGTCCGCCTGGGCTGGACCCGGGATTGGATCCTCAGTCCCCGGGGCTTCAAAGGGAGAGCTTAACCCGCTGAGCCATCCTGGCTTTCCCCAAAAACCATCATGTTCTGTTTTTTTTGAACTGAACTGGGGGCCTCATCACATTCGAGAAGCACACCCCAGTGCAGCATGTGAGTCTGCCTGGGCCGGAGCCGGGATTCGATCCTCGGAGCTTCAAAGTGAGCGCTTAACCCTCTGAGCCATACCGCTTCCCCCTCTATTGTTTTAGAGCCAGTAATATGTTAGTAAAATCATTCTTGGCATTTTTATTTTTTTTTAAATTTTTGTTTTACTTTGAAAGCTAAAATTTTGTTAGTGTTATTGTATTACATTAATTTATTTTAATTAATAATGTAAATATGAAGTCTTTCCCATATTGAGTTTTATTCTTATACAATAAAATATTGTATATATTTCTCCATTAATATAATGTATCTCAATGAATATTTTAGTATATCATATATTTCAATATACAGGGTTCAGCAGAAGTAACACCCTTTTTTAAGTTTACCAGCTCCAATAAAAGAGGCATTACATTACTTCTGTCAATTATATCAATATATGTGTCAATATGTTTTAATGCTGTTGATATTAACACTACATATTTCTTAAGTTCAGTAATATATATTTTCTGAAATTTTATCATGATATATTTTCTTATGTTGATAAGGCAATAACCAGTCACAACATAAACATAAATCTGTTGCTCATGTACATTTTTTCTTTTGCAATATTCCAACTTACTACCAGTTCATTTTTTATTTTTTTCATAGATGTTTCAAAAGTTATATTTAAATGTTATATTTACTTTTAACCAATGCCAAAAAAAAAAAAAAAAAGGAAAAAGAAAAAGAAAGGAAGGTAGAAAGGAAAGAAGGAAGGAAGGAAGAAAACAAAAGGAAATACGTAAAAGAAAGAAAGAAAAAGAAAGAAAGAAAGAATAAAAGAGAAAGAAAAAAAAAAGTGTTGTGGGGCAGGGGAGTCAGTTCAGAGAGGAGATAGTATGTGTGTTAGAGCTGACTGTGTGTGTCAGGGTGGTTATTTAATTGTTGTTTTTTTTTAATGTTATAGTTTACTTTCTTGGCCATTGCAGGAAGGCAATCATTTAACTTAAAAAGATTTATTTCATTCCACTTTAGTATTTATAAACATTATATAATATATATTTTCCATAGTTCATTGCATTGGATAGACAGTCCAATAGTTTTATTTATTAAAAGTTCACGTCATCCTATTGCTAAGATATATTTACATAGTTAGGAAATCTCTAGAACTATAACACTATCACCTAGCAATCATGCCATCGCTCTCAGTTTTCAAAACACCTTTAACATATTTTCTCTTTTTTTTTCAAACAAGTTTGTGATGTGGGTAGGTTTTATATTTTTTTCATTTAGAATATGGAAATAAACTTTGGATTTAAGTTACTCATGAAGGCATTAAAGCCAGCAATTAAAAAAAAAAACAAAAAAAACAACCTAGGAATAAAATCCAGATTTCCAAGCTTCTAGGCTAGGGCTCTTTTCAAAACAATAATTCAGCTAGCTAATTTCTCTGAGTTAAATTATTTAAAAATTCTTCAAATTTTAGATATAATAAAAACATTTCTTGAACATATAGATATTTACCTTATATGATATATTATTTGTCAACTGTTATTGATTAAATAACACACACATGTGTTTCATTTAACAACATGTAAAACAGCTGAATCACTACAAGTCACATCAATTCAGAAAGTACTGTTATGGACCAAACTCTTAGGTAGTGGATTATAAGAATTGATAAGTCAGAATAAACTAGGTTTTACTGTAATTAATAAAAAACGATCCCAAGTTCTTGAGGTTTAAAATATAATTTTTTCCAACCTTTGTGAATCATTTTGGGTGAGCAGGCGTGCGAATTTACACAGTAACTTAGAAACCTCCATAGACATTTCTTTTACATGATTTTCCACAATCTGTGTGACAGGAGGAGGAAATAGGACACATCACTCTGTGATCATTGGAGGAAGGTGTGGTACAGAAGTGTCTCAGATCACAAGGCAATGCCTAATTTGAAAAGGCATGAGGAAGTGCAATCACTTGTGCTTGGAAGGGAAACAGATTATTTATGAACAGTTCTAATGATTCTTAGAACTTCTGTAGCTGTGATATCACACCAATATAATTTTATCACAGGCCTAACAACTGCTGAAATGGCACCACATCCCAGTGATATTTTTTATATATCACTTTTTATAGTAATATATATTTATATGAAGAAAGAGAGTGAAAGAGGGGGCGGGGGGTGAGAGAAGAGAGAGAGATACATCCCCCCATGTGATTTATAAAATGTTAACATCAGTGATCAGACAGGTCATCTAGCAGCCATAGTATGTTCCTCACATTTTAACGTGCTCTTGCTCTGACATTCATAATGCAGAAGCTTCATTTACCCATGACCCGGCCCCATATTTAACTAGCCCCACCCCATACCAAGAATTTCCTTTTCTGCATCGATAAACCTGTCTTTGCCTACAACACGGTGGAGAAAAACAAAGAGAAACTTATACTGGCATTTAAGAGTATAAAGTAGAACATATAGAACAAACTATAGAATGCTTTTATAAGGTGGACATTTTAGTTCTTTTCATTTTTTTTAAATGAGCTATTCTTTTCTTTTTTATTATTTTTTTCTTCTAGAGAAAGTGAAGGCTAAAAGCTATTTTCAGAACACCTCAATACCTTCCAAGTACCCTCCCTTAGAGGTTTGGGTAGTTTTATATTACTATGAAAGACCTAGCAAATAAGGATATATCATCCAGTTGAAATAATTATTAAAACAGTAAGCCATTTATTCTACTTTTCCCCAGCAACAGTTGAATTAAAACTAGTTGTCAGTCAATAAACTGTTTCTTGTTAAAATAGAATAATATAGGTTTAAGTTGTCCTTCTCTAGTAAATTGAATATTTGTTCAGCTCCGTCGTAAAAATGTTCATTTTAGATTGAAATATATGGGTAGACAAATCTCCACATACAATGTTTCTGCTTCACCCAGTGGGTAGTTTAGCATATGGGTTTGTGTGGGCTGGGGCCAGGATTCAATGCCTGGACCTCACGGTTGCAAGGCAGGTGCTGAACCTGTTGAGCTATCCCAGCATTCCCATTTGTGAGATGGGGATTTTAAGATGGATTATTTTAGTGTTTAAAAGACTACCATAGGTATTGTTCTGTTCTCTTCTGTGTACATTTATGTTTACTTATCTCTTCCTCCGAGGTCTCTAATAATTTTGTAATTATTTTATTAATTTACTGGCTGTATGCTTTACATTCTTCCTCTTTCTTTTTTTGATTTATGGTTCCCCCAAATATGGGACCAGTTCTAATATAAACCAATATTCTTGCACATGAAGGTAGTGTTAGAATATTGCTATACAAACCTGTGAAAGAGAGGGTAGCCTCTATCAAGGGTCAGCACACCCTACAGGCCAAATGCAGTCCACAGGGTTCATTTTGAGCCTGCAATCTAAGACTGATTTTAGAGTTTTAAATGAGTGAAAAAAAGTCAATGGAATAACTTTTTCTAGAAATATATTATAAAATTAAAATTTTGTTGCCCATTTATAAAGTTTTATTAAACTTGTTCCTACTTTTGTTGATTGCATTGTCTATGGCTGCCTTCACATTACAAGGGCAGAGTTGAATCATTACAGCAAATATATAACTTGCAAGCCTAAAATGTTTACCATCTCACACCTCTGATCTATGGAATTAAATGAACAAGGCAATGCTATATTCTTTTTAATCTAGAATTTCTGTGATTAGCATCAATGGATGCATTTCAATTGAATTAGTGGAGCAAAAATAAGTTTACATGCTATTGTGCTTTAGAGATGAGAAAGAGGTGGCATAGTGATATTTTGTAATTTATTATAAGGGTTGATGCTACCAAAAGCAAAATTAAAAATGGGAAATGACACATGATGAAGGGAAAGGAATAATGAGAATGTTTGGGTGTATTTCTAAAGCAGTTTTCTAATAAGTATCGATATTTTAGAGCATGAGTGTAAATAATAAGACTAGCATTGGAAAGAAAAAGAAAATTTGCCAAGAAAACTCTTGATGTTTTGAATCCTATGACTGTATAAAGTTCAGAGAGAGAAAAAAATTGACTACATTAAATATAGATCAACACCAATCATACTAAGAAAAATAAAAGCCATATGCTCTTCTGGGGAAATGCTCACAGTAGCAAAATAAGAAGAAAAAACTGATATTAGCAAAGAAGACTGAAGGTTTCCTCTCCTGAGAACCAGATGAGTTTCCATTAAAACATGAAGGGGACTGATGCACTGGAAAACAACTGGTTGCAATCAAGAAATAAATCAAGTATGATAAAAAAACAAATACATATTCCTATATAATTAATAGACATGCTTTCTTCCACATTTGTTATTTTGTAGGAGACAATATAGGAATGCTAACTTTTTTTTAATAATAGAGGAGCTGTAATTGCTCAGGTAGTCTTTAGAACCAAAGTTCTAAAGTTCTGAAGAGCTAAGCCAAATTAAAAACATATTCTTATTTTATGTGCTCTTAAATTTACAAAAGATATATATTTTTTAAATATTTGATTATATTTTTTAAATATTTGATTATATTTCAACTCCTGGAGAACGGTACTTATCTACAGGTGTACAAAATTTGAGAACAGTACCTTATTAACAAAGGTTCAGTAAGCATCCAATGAGTATGTGTATCATAAGTGGATTCATAGTGCCAAGGACAGGGTGAGGGGTGTGAAGGAGACTGTAGGTAGTAATTGCTATGTTATGGACATTGCTCTGAATGATTTACATGAATCATTTAATTTAATATTCACAAGTCACTTTGCTTTAAACATGAGAAAACAGACTCACAGAAAGTAAATTATATATGTGTTGCCTAGTTAGTATTACAGAACGTGGTAGAGCTGACTTACAAGCTGTTTGTCTAGCTAACTATAAGCATACCATTCTCAGGACACTGCTTTGCTTATATTTATGGCAGCATCCTCCCAGGACAAGTTATAACTAATGAAATACAGCTGAAAAATAAAGGCACCAGCTTTAGACTCAGTCTGGGATTTAGTGTTTAAGCTGGATAATATGAAGTCCTAGCTGAAAAGTTATTTAAACTCTTGAACTTCAGTTTCTTCGTCTGTGTAATCGGTGAAATGTTATTCATTACATGGGATGTTGTAAAGGCCAAATAAGCTGATGTAGTCAAGACCCTTATCATAGTGCCTGGAACACAAAAAATGTCCATGACATGACAACCATTGTCATTATCAGTGTCAACTCTGTCATCAACACTCTGATTCCTATGAAGCTCTGGATTTTTTTCCCAGGTAGATTGACCCTCTTTATCTGGGGAACCTCTTCCTTATCTTAGATTCTATCACATCAACATTTTGTATCTGTACCCAGCATAACATGTAGCATTCTAGCAGTTCATACCTCATTATTAAAATGCTCACAAACATTTCATTTTATAATTAGTGTGTTAAATCTTTCAATAATAATCAAATACATTGGGTTACAGCTCAGAATGTTTTGTGTTTTTTTTTTCATAGAAGCATACAGAGTGTATATAAATTAAAATTTTCAGGAATGATAAATATCGTAAAGAAAAATAATATAAGGTAAAGGAATAAAGAGCTGTTTTAGATGGGACACTTGAAGTTTGCTCTTCTGAGGGGACTGTTAAGAAAAGACTTAAATGAAGGCAAAGTTTTAGCCATGCGTAAGTTCAGGAAAAGGCTACAGCAGGCAAAGGGAACAGCAGATGTCAAAAGTGCCCATGTGTCTCAAGCACACTGAACTAGAGAGAAGAAAGTAAAAGATAAAATTCAGAAGACAGTAGAGTTCAAACTTAGTAGTTTGGATTGTAATATAAATGTTATGAGAATTCATTGGAGAGATCTGAGTAGTGAAAAACAAGATTAAATTTGTGTTTTCAAAAGATTCCTCTGGCTGTTCTTTGTGGACCAAAGGGAACAAAAGGGTTACATTGCTTGACTTTGTCAAGCATCAATGGAACTGGCGTGGCTTGGACCTGGGACTAGATGATAGTTAGCAGTGCTGTGATTTGGAAAATATTTTGTAGGTGGTCTCCAATTTCCTCATTTAAGAAATAATAATGTAATTATTTCTGACCTCATGATGCTTTTGTAAAGAGTAAATCCACTCATACATATAACCCACTTACTTCATGCTGACATAGTGTTAGTGCTCAGCAAATTATACTACACTTGATCTTAGCCAAAAGGCCGAGAAGTGATCAGCAAATTATAGATAACTTATTTTTCTGTATAAAAATGAGTCAGTATACTTTATCTAAGTACACTGTGTGATTTTCATGACATCATTATACTCATCTGTTTCTATTGGTGTAGTAGAGAAATAAAAACAAAGCCCTGGGAAACATTGAAAAAAAGAGTCAATAACAACATTTATGTTTAGAAAATATGCCTAAGAAATTTAAAGAGATGGGAGTATTTACACTAATGTTTCTCTTTTTGATGATGAGTTTTAATAAGCAGAAATGCTATAGCTTATTCATATTTAAATATACTCAAGACTTACTCATAGTCTACACTTTAAATATCCTTCAAGCATTGTAAGAGAAATTGAATAAATGCAGTTTTGTTCTTTTATAGAACTATAGGCCCTAAACAGTAGCAAGAGTATTTTATCAATAAATTAGAATTAGTACATATATTTTATTTTATTCTATTTATTTTTCATTGTGGTACAATAGACATATTATATTAGTTTCACAAGTATGAAATAATGATTCTATATTTGTATATCTTGTGAAATGATCACCATGATACATGCAGTTAATATCCAGTACTGTATTTCTTCTAAATTGCTCTCCATTTCTGTTAATTCTTGATTTAAAAATGATCTGTTTCTATTTTTGTTTACTTTATGTAACTTGGTTAACTATTTTGTAACATGGAATGTTAAAACTACACAGAGATTTAGAGATAATTAAGTTTTAATTATTCAATTTAACATGTGAAGAACTTGACATCCAGAAATATTAAGGTGCTCATGGAGATACACTCATGGTACCCAAACAGAGTAACAAAACCAAATTTCCAGTAGCCTCATGGTTGGTATTTGTTTAATATGCATATTTATTAGTCATTCTAAGAAAAAAGTAATTGCTTATTAAGTGTATGCATAATGTAAATAACTATTTTGGGTTTTTTTGCTAGTCACACCTTTTGTCTTTATTTTATGTTTCAAACTGCTATTGCTGTGATCATTCTAAAGCAGAAATAACAGAAATGGGATTTTTTAAATTTCTTGCTTGGAATGTTAATATATTTCTATTCTATATGCATTGATTTATTCACTCTTTTAAATACAACTATCATACATATGAGAGATGCTGGCTATACAATAATGATAATACACCAATAAATATGGTAAATCTAGTAAGATGACAAAAAAGCAAAATACTATACAAATAAATATATAACTATACATTTTTCTTAGTGATAATAAGATAAATAATGGTTCTAAAATTAATATTGCAGGAGAGACAAAGTAATCTGTCTCAAGAGTTCACTAAAAAGACAGAGTCATTCAAGTGAGAGGGGTAGGATCTGGAACGTGGGTAGCAGTATTTATGCACCCGTGAGCTATCAGCTCCAACTTAGGTCATCCCTTTCAATCTTTCTAATCACGTCCCTATCCTTTCTCCTTGTTCCTCAGAATCTTTATGCACCTCTACTTGAAGGTATTCCCTGTTCTGTGCCTGACAATCTAATTCAGAATCTAAGATCAAGTTCAAAAATATTTCCTACTCTGAAAAAACCTGTAGGCAGAATACATCATAGTCTAGCCAGAGCTCTTACATGTTTTGTACAAATTTTAGTTATAACTGGGTATTTTGCTGATTTATTTGCATTTGTTTTTTATCATTAGAATGGGAATTCAAAGAGAAGAGGAACTATGTTTTATTGATTTTTGCATTGTCTTTGGAGGTATTTATTAAGGTGACCAGATTTTAACATTGGTAAAGCGGGACACCATTGACCGGGGGGAGGGGGTTCTTGATTAAAAATTTGGTCTATCTCCCGCTGTTCCCTAGCTTGTTGTGCATTCTTTCCAAAAATCAAGACTTTTTTTTTTAATGCTTTCTTTTTTCTTTTTTTTTTTTAAATATTTTATTTACTTATTTATTTTTGACACAGAGAGAGAGAGAGATACAGAGACAGAGACAGAGAGAGAACTGAACTGGGGGAGTTCCCAGTTCAGCATATGGGTCCGCACGGGCTGGGGCCGGGATTCGATCCTTGGTCCCCGGCGCTGCAAAGTGAACGCTTAACCCACTGAGCCATCCCGGCTTCCCCTGAGACTTTTTTAAAATGCCGCGGGATGCGGGACAAATTGTTAAAAATCGGGACTGTCCCGCCAAAAGTGGGACTTCTGGTCACGCAATATTTAATACACATTTATCTAAATAAATGAATTAATTAATGGTGAATTCCTGAAGCCACAGACAATGTCAAGACTAGAACCCAGAACTCTAAATTCCCAGCCCGGATACACTTGGTATTCTAAACATACAAATTAGATGTAACTTCACAACATGATATGGTATCAAAAAGACAAAGGCAATTTATACTGAGCTTGAAGAGGGAGATAATACTGGTTTTCTTCATGCAAATCTAGGAAAATGTGCTTGGAAAATGACATTCAATTTAGAGCACTGCTGAACTGCATAAACATGAGGGCACAGAAAAGAAAAACAGAACGTGTTAAGCAAACGAACAAGTTGGATTGGCAAGAAATCACGTTTTCACACCTGAAGTGCCTACTTGACATGAAGGAAAAGAATAGTGTAGCATATAAACACAATGAAATACTGGATATTTATTTATTAGAGGAGAAAATACAGACAAATCTTAAGCCAAAGTTTATAAGAATAAATTATTATAATTAGTAGCATTGAAAGTAGAGATAGTTCTTAAAGCATGTTTATAGTCACTGTGTCACAGCTATACATCAAGATGAGGTTAAGTTGTAGTATATCCATGTAACAACTTAGAAAAAGAGGTCAGACTAGAATTATACAGTTAAAGTTAGAATTTTATGTGAATCATATACTTTCTAGGAGAGTATATTCACTGCTATGCCACAGTGGAATCAAATCTCTGTAAATGCTGCCAGGGTGAACTAAACGTGAGAAAAAATGTCCAGCAGTGACAGGCCCTGCCTCTGGAAAGGAATCATTTTTCTGAGACATGTCCATGCATGTCCCATTGCCAAACATCCATACATCTTACTTTACTTTAGACAAGAGCTTTGTTTCTCGACAGTGCTACATAAATCAGCTATTCTTGTAAATTATATCATATTATATAAATGCATTAGGATATCTTACCATTCAAAGTAAACCTAAAACAAAACCTTCTGCAGCATCACTATATATTTAAAAAATAACTTTTTATTAAATTTTATAACAGGCATCTTATAAATTGCATTACTTTAGAAAGCAGGAGCAACTTTGATGCACACTATTTTCACACTGTCTATGTACCCAATCAGGAAAACTTTATTTCCTTTTGTTGCCCTCTCATTTGGACCTTCATGTGGTCCCCTTTTGTTCTTTTCATGAATTTCTCTATCACCCAAATCATCTGATGCTTATTTTTCTGTCATGAACATATTTTTAAATTCCACATCATTTCCAGAGAATAACTTTGGTGATTTAAAAAAGGGAGAGGACATCAGTGCCCACCCCTGGTTTTGTCTTTTGTTTTAACAGCAGGTGGAGAATACCATCTTGGGTAGTGCAGGCAACTGCAGGATGGAGTTGTCACGTCCAATGCCCATATCAACTAGTGATGCGATCCTGAGCAGATTCAATCATGTTTGGTACCTCCTTGGGGGTGGTTTACCTGACCTTCAAGGGCTGAAGAAGGTTGTGGTGTTGATGTAAATAACCTTGGGTCAGGAGGCATTTTTCTGATTGATGTTTGTGCATTGAATCCCATCTCCAAGACAGAACCAACCCTTTGGCACTCTGTTGAAGAGGTTAACGTGAGGTAACAAAGTTGTCATTATTTGAATTTCTATTATCGGACAATCTCTGAACCACGACAGCATCGCTGCAATGAAGAGGGTTCTGCTTATCAGGGCATTTGATTTGTAGTGGCAGCTGTCAGAGGGCTGTGGTAGGGCCCAGAGTTTAGACTGCAGAGTTGGAGAAGACAGCTTCCTCATTCCTTGTCTGCTCCCAGGTTTTCCCCCCTGATTTTAATTTGAAAGAGCAAATTCTAAATTGTATTTTACTGTTCAGAGAAAATAGAAAGAGACCTCAATTATTCTCAGTTTTTTCATTTTTACCAGTTGGGTAAACTGTCAGATTCTATACTATAAAATCTCAAAGCAGAGGTTTTAGTATATTTTGCATTTTTCAATATTTAGTAGATTCTACCCAATCACATTAACTTCAGGTCAGAGGAACCTGTCGCTTTATGGTTAGCTTGGTGTTTTAAACTCCTTAGCACGTAACAAAGCCCAAGGCCTGTTTATATATCTTTGTGACTAAAACTCTGAGATCTGATATTAGACTTCTTAGAGAACTAGATAGCTGGAAGAAATTTACAAAGATGAAATGGTGAACAAAAATAAATATGGTATTTATGATTCTGAAGTTTACACAAGAGCTGTCTAGAAAGTATCCAGCCATGTAATATGAAAAACAAAGGCATTTATCGCTGGATTGTTTTCTTGAACAGCCCTCATACTCTCAGAAGAGAGTAAAAAAAATAAATAAATAAATTATATATACACACACACACACATATACATATACACACACACATGCACACACACACCCATACACTGAATTAATTGATCTAAAAGAAAATACGGAAATGTAATTTAGATAATAATTTTAGAGAAGTCTTTGCAGGTAAATAATCATCTCAATAAATCTTAATGTCAAACAGCTTAATACCATGCCCATTTTATAGCTAAGAAAAACTTGAGAAATAGTAAGCCACTGTGAGAACTGATTACTAATCTAAGATCTTTCCTTGATCTCGAAATTTATGAGGCTTCTGTGGTCTATGTGAATTTCACATCCACATTGTGATGTTTCTTTCTGAGTCACCATGGCTAAATACACCAAGCTACTAAGCTAGGTGTTGTTGCTCTAAAGATATTTTGTAGATATAGTTAAAGTCCATAATCAGCTGATTTTAGCTAAGAAAGATTATCCTAGATAATCTTGGAGGACCCAATTTAATCAATTTAAAAGGCCTTAAAAGCAGAACAGGGATTGAAAGAGGAAGAAATTCTACTGTGGACAGAAGCATCAGCTCATGCCCTAGAGTTCCAGCTAGTTCTTCTTGATTATCTACTCTAGGAATGTCAGGTGTGCCTAGCAAGCTCCTATAACCACAGGCACCAATTCCTTGCAATGGATCTCTCAATATACAGCAGATCTTCATTGATCAGAACCACTGGCAAAACCTCAAGAAACCGGTTGCTTGAGAGTGCTTGTTGCTTCAGTTTTGGTTAACGAGGAGTCTATTTATATTTATCTGGCATTTTTCAAACCCCACGGGTGCTGTTTAACTGAGAGTCTACTGTATTCTTCTTACTGTTTTTTCTCCTGTTGAAGTCTGACTGACTGATTTAAATAGTTGAATTTCTAAAATATATTTTTATTTTTGACAGAGAGAGAGAGAGAGAGAGAGAGAGAGAGAGAGAGAGAGAGAGAGAGACAGAGAGAGAACTGAACTGGAGAAGCTCCCAGTTCAGCATATGGTTCCACACGGGCCGGGGCCGGGATTCGATCCTTGGTAGCCCCGGGCTGCAAAGTGAGCGCTTAACCCACTGAGCCATCCTGGCTTCCCCAAAATAGTTGAATTTCTACCTCACACAAAGAGCATGTAGCTAGCTCTTGAAGTATCAATGACATATTTTAAAAAGAATTGTTAGAATAACTTTAAACAATTTTTAAGAAGAATTTAAAAGATTTCTTTTCAAGTATCATAATCTGTTTATTTTTCAAAGACAGTTCTCTAAGCTTCCATGGCACCAAGTTGAAGAAAGGGGTTAAACAATAGATATGTCTTTCTCATGATCGTGGGAAAAAGCATTAAACTAGAATAGATATGACTCACTTTTAGGTTGCAACCCTGCTACTTTCCACTTTGTCACCTCAGGTAGGTCATGCAAGTTTCGTGAACTTCACCTTTCTCAATGTCAAATGAAACCCATGATTGCTGTCTGAGGCCTGCTGTGAGCATTAACAGAGATTATGGGTGTGAAAGCTTTTTGCTTAGCATTAATGCTTTTAACAAAATAATGAATAGAGCAACATGGCAGATTCAATTATGATTCCGTGTTATATGCTTGATTTGTAGCAATGCCTCAGTAGTTTTGCCCAGATAGGAGCACAGATGCTTTCTTCTTATTATGACTTACATAGACACAAATTGTAGGCAGAAGAACAATGTTGGTATACATGTCAAAGCACAACAGAAGATAGAATAAAAAAGTTATAATCAAGTTGCACAATCTATTTAGTCATCTTTCTCTCTGAAATATGTCAACTGTTATTTCCTAGAATTTGAGACATTTATTTATTGAGATCATTAGAAAGTATTTAATATATCTGCCTCAAGTGGGTACCACTTACAAAAATTTAGTAATAAGAAACAAACACACATATACACACACAAACATGTACAACACACTCACATATGAGTATACAGATTATTATGAATACTTTTTAGATTTTTATTCTTGTTACTATTTTATTAGATATATAAATAATATTTTATATATTTTTTTCCCTGACACTGAAAAACTTTTTGTATTAAGGTTTTATTTTGCTTTTTATTCAAGAAAAAAAGGGTTAGGTAAGGAGGATCAATAAATTATTTTAGGCCAGTGATGTTTCTAGGGCTTTCCTCTAATTTTATCAAAGTAATAAGAAAAAAAAAAAAGACTTGGAGATATTACATATGATTTTCAAAATTATTGTTACAAAGTTAATAGCTGAAATTTTTAGACGTTCTTAACATCAACAAACAAGCCTAAGAAAACAAAGTCTTCCTATACCGTGTCTTTTGTTAATGTAATGATTTTATGTACATTCATCTTAATAGCTACATGTATGTGAGTAAATTAAATGTCACAGATGCTTTCTTTTAATGAGAAAAAAGAGAAAGTCATATATCATGTTCTTTACTTTCATTATTTTATTTCTTTTTTTTTTAAGCTTATAAAAGTTTATTTAAGCCAAACTGATATCAATTGCAGAGAAGCAAAATCTCAACGGGTTGAGAAAAGGCTTCCTTTATTCAATTTTTATTTATCCTAACTTTGGCAACATAGAAGTTAAGTGACTTGACCAAGGTCAAATTTACCAAAAGATCTATTTTAGATTCAAAAGCCTTTCATCCTAAGAACTTATTACCTAAAGCATTTTAATAAAAAAATATTATGGAACTTAATATAAAAATAAACTATTCTAATATGGAAAGGCAAATACTTCAGGGACAGCCTTGGTCATAGACGGAGTGAAAGTTTTCTTGTTTTGAGATAGGCTTGTAAAACAACATTCTGTTTTACTTAACATGCTAACTATCTTTTCCTACATTAAACTGTTGAGAACTATACTCATATTTATATCTCATTTCTTCTATAATATGGGTTTCTTAATTATTAAATATTTATTTTCTTACTAACTTTGTTATTTTTATTACAAAATCAACTTCAATGATGTTCCAAAAATCTAAAGTACAAAGTATTTGTTTTTTATAGGCCAATGACTAGATAAACACACTTGCTATTCTTGGTTTAATGCTCCGATGTCTCAAACAAGGGGACCTGTATTTCTATTTTGCACTGGGAAAGACTACACATGAAAAATAACCCACTGTTTTAAAGCTTGTTTCTTGCAATTCAGAACATACTTCCTAATAAAAATTAATGGTATAACATTTTTTACACAGTTAGGCCATTTAATATGCTCTATAATCCACAAATATATTTAACAATTGAACCCACATGCCAGTTGCTCGCTCTGTATTTGAGGGTAAGTTGGTTAACTGAAGTTAACACCTTAGTTTCTAAGTCTGTAAGATGGGAATAATAATAATTCATTTAAAGATTTGTTCTAAGGTAATTAGCTCAGTGCATTTAAAATTATCAGGGCTCAGTCTTTGGGAATTATCCCACTGGGCCTGCCAGCATAATAAAGTTGTGTTCTCCCTGAAAAAAATAAATAAAAAATAAAACTATCAGTACCTAGAATATTAAAATAGCTCAGCCAATGTTAAATATAATCCCATATATATATAATGTTAGATATATAATGTTACCTAACAATATAAAACAAGTTAAAGCTAACAGTTTATAATATAATAATTTATTAAATGAATATTTGAGAGAAAAATAATATGTACATGATTTTAATTATTTTATATAGAAATACTACAAGTAGGATTATAAACTTTTGACATAGCAGTTTCCTACTTTATATTTATTAGGTCCATTTATTATGTTTTAAAGAAAGTATCATACCATTAACTACCTGGCTATTAACTACCATTAAAGTAATAATGGTAATATAGAGCCAGGTCTGAGGCTGAAAACATGGTTAACTAATGTCAAATCTAAAGTTCTTCTCTTCACATCAGGCAAATACTTCACAGAGTCATATTAATAATAGGTTGCATAACACCAAAAAGAACAAATTAATTTTTGTCCCTGGTTCTTGAAGGGCTTATAATCTTGTTGAATAGAATAAAATACATGGATACTGATATATATGAAACAAATAGAGATCATGATAGTATAAAAAAATGCTGCATGTTATGATCTAAGGATGACTGTAGATTTGAAATATTCACCTAAATATGTTATTTTAAGGCATGTTAAAGTTTGATCCTGAAGAATTCTTAAACCCTCTCAACCCTGTTACTGAAATTCTCTCTGGCACTGGAAACTTCAATTTGATCTAACTTGCTTGCCTTCCTAATATACCTTTAAGACATACTACTGTATCAGGGGAATTAAATAATTGAGACTGATACTTTCATATTTCTGTTCCCTCCTGACCAACATATAAAATACATTTTTGCCACCCCTAACAAATCTGAATACTATGAACTAATAAACACATAGAAGCATAATGAATTCCTAGCTAAGACTACCCATATTCAAATCCTAACTCCACTTACTGGTTTGTAATCTTAAACAAATTGTCTAACCACACTAATATTTGTTATTCTTATTTATACTATAAGGTTAATGATAGTGCTCTCATAAGGGTAGTGATGAGAAATTAATAAGGCAATTCATATCAAGCATTTAGTAAAGGGCCTGGCAGATGGTAAACACTCAATACATGTTAGAAATTATAATAACAAGGAGAAAAATAATGCTAATAGTGATAGTGATTGTGATAATGATTGAAAGGGATGATGATAGAGTATTGAACTGAGTGGTTTTCTAGAAACTATGGAACTAAGCAACTTATTTATAGTATAACATATTACACAGCATCAGTCAGAAAGAACATTTATGAATATACATTTTGAGTAAAAGATGTTTATGAAATAAAAAGTTCTATATAGATAATGAATGATGTGGTGACTTTATATAAACACAGTACTAGTTTTGTGCTATAATTACTGCTGATATACTCACTATCATTTTGAGTTTTATTACTTTAAGTGTACTATCAATAAAAAGAAAAGCTGAACAATGTGGGATTACCTTTAGTAAAGAAATAGGAAAGTGTAGGCTGGCCATAAGTGCCATTTTAAATGGGACTGAAAAAATAGTATGCTTTCACTTCAAATGGCATGTCTGGTTAGCTTATTGACACCTTGAATTTAGCCCAGCGAGATGAGGCTGAACAGCTGCACCATTTTAAACGTGACAATACCATTGTTTTCTATCCCATTTAAAATGGTACACCTGGTCAGCGTAGGAAAGTGGGATATAACGTTTATTAAACATCTACTATATTCCTGAAACTGGGCTGGAAATATCCACATGTCTTAGATCCTCTAATCTTTATAGTTTTTCATAGCCTTTGAAGCAATAATAATGGATTTTAACATCTCATAGATGAAAACTTGAGACTGGAGGGAAAGATATTAATAGCACAAAGAAAAGATTCAATGTCAGATCTCAATTCCAAGGGCAGAATTCATATCCTTATTTCCATTAACTCCCCTCATTCTTACCCCATAGTAATGATCACTGTCATCTACCAAACACAGACTCATGCAGCTCTAACTGCAGAGAGCTCGTCTGTAAACAGGCTGTTAGTAAGTGATTTGATTTCCTAGTGAAATGGAATCTTTCTTGGAAGAAGGGGTACAAATCCAGTGGATTTTTAAAGTTTGTTACAGAGTTCAAAGGTGTACTTGTACAGTTAGATTACAAAATTAATGGGTACCAACTATGCCATAGTAGAAAAATCTGTCTACTCAGGGACTGAAGAAACCTTGATAAATTTTGAATCCATTCTTGACTTGGGCAGTTGTCTTTGTCATTTAGAATGTTTCCATTTACAAAATAAGCAAAATATATATAAATTTCAAAAATGATTATCAGTCTTGAAATACACAACACAGTTAAAAGTCCTCACAAACACAAGTATTGTACAAATGAAAGTGATCATAATCATATCAGCTCAAAATTGAACTATAAGTTGAACATATTTATATAAAGACTAAGAATTGTACATCTATCTGGTGAATGGCTAAACTATAATTTTTAAAAATATTTTTACACAAAAAGATTTTCAATTACAGTTGACATATAATATTATATTGGTTTCAGGTGTACATCCAGCAATTAGACATTTATTTAATTTATGAAGTGATCACCCCAATAAGTATAGTGCCCACTGGGCACCATATGTAATAGTTACAATATTATTGACTATATTCCCTGTACTTTATATCCCCATGACTATTTTTATAAATGGTATTTATACATCTAAATCCCTTCCCCTTTTTCACCTATGCCCTTTCTTTCGCTCTCTTTCTCTCTTCCTTTCTCACCTTCTCTCAAAGAAATAAAATAAATCTTTAATTTTTTTTCTAAACTATCTGAAACATCATCAACATATTCCCTTATCAAGTTGATGTTCTTTGCCTCCCCTCCCCTCTCCTCAGTCCACAGAGAGACTACTCAGGGAAGGAAGAGTTCCTATCTGCTGACTCTCAGTGGGAAAGCAGAGTGGGTTTCCTGTCTGAGGTCCAACAGGTGCTAAGTGCAAGAATCAGTCTCCAAAGCCAACTGCAACTCCTGAGATGGGGACTTTAATACACAGGGCTTTCTATTTCAAACTGGAAGAGGGAACTTTGCTTCTATTCTTTCTAAGCATATGCTTTAATGGAGGCTTAGTATAGCTTCCTGTGCTAATATATCATTAAAAAGATTCTGGTAAATAAAAATCTTGCTTGTTACAAAAATGTCATGGGAATGAAAGGTATGGGACATAACAGTCAATAATATTGTAAAAACAATGTATTATGTCAGATGGGTACTAGAATTATAAGGAGGATCACTCATAAATTATATAAATGTCTAACAACTATGTTGTATACCTGAAACTAACATAAAATAATATGTGCTATCAATTAATCTCTAAAAAGTTTAATTTCTATCTAGTAAAGAATATAAAAAGGCGAGCCCTTTGTAAAAAAAAATTTTTTTTTTCTTTTTAAAATGGTAGACTAACAGGGATGCCAGAATAGCTCAGTGGTTGATTAAGTGCTTGCCACACAATCACAAGGTCCAGAGGTTTGATTCCCAGCCCCACCTGTGCAACCCCATATGCTGAACTGAGGCACCAACGGTAACCTCTGGGATGGCTCAGCAGCAAAGGTTCTTGACCCAGGTTTGGGTTCAGTTCCCGCCCTGCATGGCCCCACATCCACCTGTGTGGATTGAAATCATGTCACAACTAACGATGTACAACTATGGAGACTGCTCTGGGCTCTCTGGCTCTCTCTCTCTCTCTCTTTCTCCTCTCAAAACAATAAAAAATAAATCTTAGAGTGGTAAACTAACCTAAATCAACAGTGCATAGTTTTTTTTTATTTGTTTGTTTTCTGTATTTTATTTTGTTTTATTTCCGGTTTGTTTGTTTATTTGTTTTTTTTTTTTATTTTTTGGATCACTAACAGTATTTAGCTAATTAGTTCAAAATGAAAACAATATATTTATAAAAATGCTAACTGTACTACAGCTACCACTACATAGTACTTACGCAATATTAATGTTTGATGCTTTTAAAACTGAATCCCATGGGAAAGCTGGGATGGCTCAGAGGGTAAAGCGCTCACTTTGAAGCTCCGAGGAGCAAGGATCGAATCCCAGCCCTGGCCCATGTGGACCCACATGCTGACCTGGGGTGTGCCCCCAGTTCAGTTCTTGCTGGCACTATGTGGGAGGTTCCTGGCCCAGTTCCTGCCCCAAGCAGCCCCGTGCCCACCTGTGGAGTGAAACTATATCGAAAACTAATGTCAACTATGGAGACTGCTCTGGGCCCTCCCCCTTCTCTCTGTCTCTGTTTCTCTCTGTCAAAAATCAATAAAATAAATCTTAAAAAAAAAACCAAAAAAAAACTTAGTCTCTATGAGACACAAATGATTGCATAAGAATAAGTAAGGACAGCATCATCTTCATTTTGTTTGTGAGGAAACTAAACTCCTAAAATTTTTAGTGATATGATTGAGATTTTATATTTATTTCTGTTTTAATGAATATCTTCTTTATCCTAGTCCAATATTTATTGTGCTACATGTCACCTCTGAATGTTTTGATAAAGCTGTTAAAGGCAAAGTGAAATGTGGTAAAATGGGAGGCATATTTTACCATGTCAGTTCAAGTATGTACCTCTAGTGACAAGGATATTATGGGAGAAACATAAATGCCAGATATATTTCCTATGTTAATCACACACTAATTTTTGTAAAAACTTATATTTTTAGAATAGTTTTAAAAACTGGGCATAGGGGAAGCCAGGATGGATCTGTGGATTGAGCGCTCACTTTGCAGCCCTGGGGACTGAGAATCGAATCCCGGCCCCGGCCCATGCGAACCCATGTGCTGAACTGGGGAGTGCCCCCAGTTCAGTTCTCACCGGGGTGAGACCCCAGCCCAGTTCCTGCTCTGTGCAGCCCCGCCCATTTATGGAATGAAACTATGTGGAAAAACCAATGATGTGCAACTATGGAGACTGTCCTGGGCTCTCCCCTTCTCTCTATCTTTGTCTCTGTCTCTGTCTCTGTCTCTCTCTCTCTCTCTCTCTCTCTGTCAAAAACAATAAAAATAAATCTTAAAAAATAAAAAATAAAAAACTGGGCATAAGGTACAGAGATTTTCCCATATACTCCCTGAATGTCATATGCATAGCTTTCCCTATCATAAACATTCCTCTTTAAAGTGGGGCATTTGTTATAATCAATTAATCTTCTTTGACACATCATTATCTCCCATGGTTTACATTAGTGTTCTTTCTTGGTGTTGTGCATTCTGTGGGTTTGGACAAAAGTATAATGACATGAATTCATCTGTATAGTATTATACAAAGAATTTGCATTGTCCTATAAGTCCTCTGTACTTTGATCACATGATATCTTTTAATATTATAAATCAAATTAAAAGCATGCTATATATGCTTACAAAAGTCCTTCAAATTATTTGTAGTCTTACACAGACACATTGTACTATACTCTTCATTTAGGGTGAAAAAAGAATACCTCAAATATATAGGATCACTTGTGCAGCAATACATCCTTATTTAGAAAATATGTTAAAAGAATAGAACAGAGAGCTCAAAAATACTGCTGTAAAAGTAGGATAGATAAGGAATCACATGGAAATTTAAAGCAGCAAACTTTCTTTAGGAAATTGTAGTAATATGAATAATGTATAAATGTGCTTTTCACAGATGAATGGCAACAGAGACAACAAATTATAGACATACATAATGGTGGACATGGTCATTTCAGCACAATAAAATTTAAGTTGCAATGAGACAGAAGGTTTATTTATTTCACTCTTTCAACTAGATATTGTATTTTATGTAGGTTTATAAAGATATTACTTTAGGATTTATATACCAAAATGCCTGCATATTAATCAATTGAGCTAATGTTTATTATTTTAGATGGTTTTCTAATACCTGTTTTTTAAATGTACACAAACATTTTCTCTTCTATTTAAAAGTTATATAAATTTAAAAAGTACAAAAGTAGATAAAAAGTACTGTTTGGCCATATTATCATTAATGTTTCATTGTTATTTTTTATCCATGAGTTTCAAGCAAATACATGATATATATGGTTAATTCATCTTTCTGGTAATTGAACCCATTTCTATGGTCAAATTTAGCTTTACTAAGTCAAATATGATTATTAGCTTTGCTGTATTTATTTCAAATTCAGGATGTTATCTCCTTTTGCTTTAAATACAGAAAGTTAAATTTTCTCCCTTTTGTTTTTCTATTTCTGCTCAGGTAGGAAATAGAAAGAGAGAACAACTTAAATAGCTAAACCTGCTGAATTAAGTCTTGAGTTAATCATGGTTTATGGTTATGACCTTATCTTGGAATCTATATCTATTTGGAATCTCCAAATAATCAATGGAGTTTTTATACTTTAGAAAATGTTCCTGAAGTCTTCAAAATCCATTGATTATTTGGAGATTTTGTGGCCATACTGAAAATATAGGGCATCTGTCACAAGTGGGCAGCTAATTGCAAGCAGCAAGAGCATTCTTGGCTTCTAAAAACCTGGCCTGAAGGCTTCCATATGGTGACATCAATTATTCACTTTATGGGAATATTCTTTTGATCTTAACCACCAAAGGGGGCATTTTGTATTAAATGTTAAATGCAAAGAAAATATAGTAAGTAGTTTTCAGACACCAAGACATTCTAAAATAAAAACAAGGAGGGCAATATATATATATATGAGTTGTCATAATGAAGCTATATTGGTCAGCTAAGAGATAAATGGCGCTGACAAAACAGAAGAAGCCATGAAAGGAGAGGTCACAGAATAAAAATAAATTGGAAAAGGAGGAAGTTAAGGGAAGTAATATTTTTTCTACTAATATTAAGAACAATAAGAGAAAACTAAAGTAAAAAAAAATATTTACTAGATTACTGTTCAGTAAACATTCATGTGCCAACACTCTTACTTCAGTTTTTACAGACATATAGCAACCTTTTAGGTGATTGTCTTCATCCTTTTTTTCAGTGGGAAGAAAGGAATGTTTAGAAGTGCCAACTAACTTGTCAAGGTCTTAAAGCTGCAAATGAAAGCACCAGGATTCAACTCCAGGTTTGCTGGATTCTTTAATCACTCCAACTAATTAAAGAATCCTGTCATTTTAATTCTCAAAAGATTAGCATAATAATAACATTTGAGTAACATATTCTGTTATTCAAACTTTGTGCAGATTTTTCAGAAGATAACAATTGTACTTCACAGGATATTCAAGAATTTTCTAAGTGAACAAAGAAGAGCAACATGTAGAAAGGAATCATTGAGAACAAATGTCCAGAGGTGTAGAGTCTGGTACTGTACAGCGTATGATGCAAATCTAAAGGTAGCAATAAGATGAGTCTGGAAAAGGCACAGGGTGTGCTGGATGGTTTTGAGGCTTTGGAATCAAATGGAATGAATTACAGGCATAGCCATATGGTGGTCTTTGACATTTTACACAACCTACTGGTATGTGAGGTTAAAATTTTCCCTGTTATTCATGTACGCATTTATTATTTAATTTATAATTTCAACAGATACCCATTTGGATGCTTAGAGAATACAAGGGCTGTCCAGCAAAAATCCAACCATTGTCAATACTACAAGAACAGTTATGTGGCTGGGTACTTTCTGGACAGCCCTCTTATACCAGATGATATACTAGGTACTAGGGATGGAATGGGAACATGGATTTTAGTACAATCCCTGCTTGTATGGAACTGAAGAGTCTTAGGGAGAGACTCATGACTGACAGCCAGTACTGAGTTTCAAGCTCACTTGTGTGAGAGGCAGTTGTGGAAGCAGCTAGTAGGGAATAACACAGCACATTCCTGGACTCTGGATCACAGATACTGTGTGGCATCTGTGAACTCAATAGTCCAGTGGCAGTCCCCTGACTTCTGTTGCCCTGGCTCTTCTAATGATTTGGTAAGTACCTTTTGCTTTTCTGTATTAAATATTTCTGCTTAAAATACCTAGATTGTTTTTCTGTTTCCTAAATTAAAATCAAAACCATAATAATGATAGATATAATCAGATATATAATCAGATAATATACAGAATATGTTAAATGCTATGATAATCAAAAGCATTAGGACAAAAGCAACCAATCTTTACTTTTAATTGACCCATGGGTTGTAGTACTACGTACCACCAGAGTTTGGAAAGAAACTTCCAGAGGAATAAGCATGGCAACAAGATTAGAAGCATTGAGACTGAGGGAGGACATGAAATGTCACTCTGCTACCAAATGCCATTCTGACTACTCTTGCCAAGAGTATGAGCTTTTCTGAGCTTATATTTCCATCGATACAAAAGCTGGAGATTAAATTCCTTTTCTGTTATAAAGTTCCATAAATCTATTAGAATTCATTTTACTTATAAGTAAATATTTTCAAACATGTCAGAATTTGCTAAGATATTTTCTTTACTACAGAATATCATTAGTCTTTACTTTACTCTTATAAAAATAAATGTCAAAGTACTTGTTATAATGGAAGGAAATCATTTAGTTACATGGGAGTTTTCAGGTTCTAATGAAATTAGGATAAAATTGATATGTTTTTTCTATGAACAATGGTGCACAGGTTTGAGAGAGTTATACCATTAGAAAATATGGAGTGAGACTATGTTTTAGCTTTTCTTTATGACACAAGATTCCTTTGTGTTCTCAATGTCAATTTATTATTTAAACCTGAGAAAATAAATTTCTCAAATTCAGAAACAATGTATATCCTTATTATGACACAGGGAGAAAAGGACAAAAAGATAGTTGTTGCTTTTTTTGTTTGTTTGTTTTTTTATATATTTTTATTTATTTATTTTTATTTTTGACAGAGAGAGAGAGAGAGAGAGAGATACAGAGACAGAGAGAGAACTGAACTGGGGGAGATCTCAGTTCAGCATATGGTTCCGCACGGGCCGGGGCCAGGATTCGATCCCCGGTCCTCGGCGCAGCAAAGTGAGCGCCCAACCCACTGAGCCATCCCGGCTTCCCCCAAAAAGATAGTTTTGTATTTTTCTAGGCACTATCATTTCTAAGAAAATTTGAAGGGCAGTCAATATATATCAGTTGTCCTCATCATCTACCCTCAATTACAAATGATTGTGAATATAAATTATTATTTAATAGCAAGGTCTAGAAGCACTAAAGCACCATAGCTCCTGGGTTCAAACTCTTCTGTTTTAAAAGGAATAACGCAACCAAAGACATTCTTTTTTTTTTTTTTTTTTATTTTATTGTTTGAGAGAGACATAGAGAGATAGAAAGAGATGGTGGAGGGCCCAGAGCAGTCTTCATAGTTGTACATCATTAGTTCTGACATAGTTTCACTCCACACAGGTGGATGTGGGGCTGTGGAGGACAGGAACTGAATTGGGGGCCTTTAGCATGGGAGGAGTACCCCATTTCAGCATATGGGGTTACATGGGCAGGGGCTGGGATTTGATTCCTGGACCTCATGGTGGCAAGGCAAATTCTCAACCTGTTGAGCTTTTTTGGCATCCCCGAGATTCTTTCCCTCTGCGAAAGGTATGTCAGAAATTGCTGTTAGGCTTCTGAACTTCAATACTTAGTGTTTTTATTCTTTACTATCCTCTCCCTACATGCATTATAATCTCTGAAATAAATGTAGCCTTTTGTTGAAAAAATAAAAGTCTTTTTTCTTCTTCTTGCAATAGGTTTCTGTGAAAATAATCAGTGACCTATTTGATTTGGTGGTATGGTGGGCAAAACATGTCCTTTTTGTTTTTCTTCTATAGAATAAGCAGGTCACAACCTTCTGTTGAGTACAGAGAGAACTTCCCTATATCAGACATCCTTCCCACACCCCAAATGCTTTGGTTTTTGTTGAGATATTGTACCATACCGTACTGCTCTCTATCAGTAACAGAGGGAAAAAAGAGTTCTTTGAAAACAGGCAATGTCTTCATTTTCTCATTCTGCCCCGCACCTAACATAATGGTTGGCAATTAGACAAATATCAATAAGTTTGGACTAAATTACCTTGAAATACATACAAATACAAATTTAGAATATCTGACCAATTTACTCAGATTTAATAGACCTAAAAGGAAAAAAATAAACCGTGCTCATAGATTTTTACATAAGGAGTGAGTAAAACATTAAAGCCTTAAAAGAATGCTGTGATTTCAGATGTATAAGAACTGAGATGATTCTGAATAGTAGAAGGAAGGTAGTTAAAGCTATCTGGTATATAGCAACTATGATTTTTAAAAATGTGAATGTGAAGTAAAATCTAAATATTTTAGAGGAATAAAATTGAATATAAAGACACACAAAATTCTGTAAACTTCAAATCAAGGCTGAGTACTTAAGAAAACGTAACAGTTAATTTTATATGTCAAATAGACTAGTTGTTTGGTCAAACACTAGTGTAGATGTTGCTGTGAAGATTTGTTAGATATAATTAACATTTATAAATAGTTGACTTTAAGTAGATTATGCTGAATTGTTTGGGGTGGCGCTCATCTAATCAGTCAACATTTTAAGAGTAAAGGTTTCCCAAGGAAGAAGGAACTTGGTCTCTAGATTGCAACATTCAGATTCTGCCTAAATTTTGAGGCTTCAGAGTCAAAACAGCAACATTAACTCTTACCTGATTCTCCAGCCTGCTCACTTGCCCTAAAGATTCAGGACTTACCAGCCCCCAATCATATGATCCAATTCCTTAAAATATCTATCTATCTATCTATCTATCATCTATCTATCTATCATCTATCATTTATCTATATATCTATCAATGAGCTATCATCTATTTGTTTATCTGTCCATCCTGTTAGCTCTGTTTCTCTGGAGAACCCTGACTCCTACAGGTAAACACAGAAACCAGGAACAGAAAACCTTAGGTTATAGTGCAGGCCCAAGCAGCCTACAGACCTAGAAGTCCATCATTTTCTAGTGACTACTGCTTCCTGCCACTAACAACGTATTTTAGGTGATTTCTGAGAGAGGGGCGTTTTTTTTTTAATATATTTTTTTTTATTTATTTATTTTTGACAGAGAAAGAGAGAGAGAAAGAGAGAGAGAGAGAGAGAGAACTGAACTGGGGGAGCTCCCAGTTCAGCATATGGTTCTGCACGGGCCGGGGCCAGGATTCGATCCCTGGTCCCTGGCGCTGCAAAGTGAGCGCTTAACCCACTGAGCCATCCCGGCTTCCCCATTTTTTTTTTTAATATATTTTTATTTATTTATTTATTTTTGACAGAGAGAGAGAGAGAGAGAGAGAGAGAGACAGAGAGAGAGAGAGCGAGAGAGAGAGAGAGAGCGAGAGAGAGAGAGAGAACGAGGGGCGTTATTTTTAAGTGTAGCTCTGAAAGTTTGAGCAATAAACATTCTTTCTAGCATTCCCAGTTCATTATTCGCTCTCCCTCATTTCCAGTCCTACTGCTGTGCTTTAATGTGAGTACATAATTTCACTAGAACAATGGAAGCAGCCTCGTGCCTCCTCCAAGCCATAGCTCCTTGCAGTCTATCCTCACCAGACAGAAATCCGAAAAGCAAATTTGGTTTATTTCTGTTCTGCTTAATATCTCTCAGTGGTTTCCCAGATTCTTCAGCAAGAAGACTAAGTGCATGTGATATGATATCCACAGTCCTCTGTACTCGTGGCCAACCTCTCTCTCACTTCATCTCCACCCTTTGTTTTATTCTCTCTCTCTCTGATCAAACCTTAGTGGACTCCTTGCCCTGTTTGATTACAATTCTGTGCTTTTGACGCAGAAATACTGAAACCTCATACACTTTCAACATCAGCTACTTATAGGGTGAAGAGTAAATTACCTCCTTTGATCCCAGGTAGAGTTAGATACATCTTCTCCCAAGAACCCACTATTTTTCAAATTCATCCCACCTTCCTTATAGCAATTCTTAAAAAACAGACAAACAAAAACCATGATTATTGACTTCCATATCTATTTCCCTATTAGACATTGTCCTTCTTGAAGGCAGTCTCCATGGATTGAGAGTTGTATACAAAGTACATATTATAGTGCTGGCACACAGACACTCAATGAATTATTACTGAATAAATGGTGATACAAATGTAAAGGGTTTATGCTAGTACACAGCTATCTTCAGGGTGATTCAGAGCATTAGTTGTTAGGTGATTCTTCACAGGTCAAGACAAATTTCTTTATTTCCTTTTGACAATATGGACTCTGAAAACCTAACAAGTTTACTTTTCAATAGCTGAATTGCATCCATTTGGTGAACTTCTAATGAGTTTGTTTTATTCATCACTTTGTTTTATTCACCATCTTTAGTTGTAAATTCTTTTCATGGGGTTTCTATGGTTTAATGATAACTAGAAATGACTCAAGCAGTTACAGAATTCACTTCATTAGTGCAGAGTGTACTAATTTGCATTACAAAACAACTCATTTAAATATAGAAAGCTGCTCTGCATGTCTCGTCTTCATGCCTAGTATAATTGTACCGTTATTAATGCAAACTCTCAAGGTATCATCTTAACTTGCTTGTTCTCCAGCTGTCAGGGATGGAGAAGACCAACGTTTTCTCTGATGCTTTTAACTACAAGCCAATGGTATAAAGTAAAAAGAAAAAAACACAAAAAAAACTATGCTAATTAAGTATACTGCCTTAATATTTACTGTAAAATAGAATGAATGATGCCTTAGCATCTCCATTTAATTGCACTTTATTTTATTAATTCAATAGATTATCACAATCATATCTATCTCTTTAGCTCTTTCTCTCAATCTCTCTCTCTCTCTCTCTCTCTCTCTCTCTCTGTCTCTCTCTCTCTTCATGCCAAGTTATTCAAAACCAAAACTCTGTAAAGGTATTTGGAATGTCATCACTAAATTATAATACTATGATATTATACAGAAAGCATATGCTTTTGGATTCAGCAGACCTGACTAAAGTTCTTTTCCAGCATGTATTATCAGCGTATTTTAAACTCAATCTTTGTTTGGTGGCTGTAAGGATAAAATGAAATGGTGACCACAGAGTGCAATGCAGAGTGCTACATGCCCAGTAGGTAATGTGGATAAATACCAGGAAACCCATGAAATGATGAGTCAGAAAGTATATGCTATATTTTTCTTTTTCTCTCTCTATATTTCGTCTTTCTTTCTTTCTCTGTGTGTGTACACATACATACATATATATTATCCTGGTTACAAACCCTTGTAAAGGGAGGTTCATGTTCAAAATTATAATGCAATTTCCATGTCCCTAGTCTTAATTTCTGGTGCCCTGCCCTTTCTTTTCAGCATGAGCTGACACTTTTCTGCCCACATATCCAAGCTCTATCCATATCCACACACACAGTCATCCTGTGCCCACATGGGCATAGCATATGTCCAACAATATGAAAAATTTTAGACAGTGAATACTGGAATTCCAAGTATCCAGAGCACATATATTCAAGGGCCATATCTGGCTCCAGGCAGTCATGTCCCTGACTCTACTGATCTTCACACATAAGGAGCTTGTGTGCTAAGATCAGATGTCTAGCCAAGGAGGGGCCCTTCTACCTGGCTTAAATCTAGTTGTGTGTTTTGCCCCTAAACATCACAAATCCATGGCCGGTTCTTATTGAAGTCTCTGCATTCTGAGTCCCATCATCCGTGTTGGAAGTTCTATCCACTGTTTTAACTTGGAAATCACCATAATGGTTTCATTCTCTCCTTTCTCCTCTGTACTTCTGCCTCCCTGTCTCCTTTTTGTCCTACTTAACCTGTCATCCCCTCTCTCCGTTCCTATCCCTCACCCCCCTGTTTAACAGCATTATTGCCTCGTGACTCAGACAGCCTGAGTTCAAATACTGGCTTCCTCACTTGTTACCCACATGTTCTTGGGTTATAATTTGATGTCTCTGTGCTACATGACCCTTATCTCTGAAGCCCAGATAATAAATGCTCCAATCTTATTTGATAATGGTGAAGATTATGGGAGGTAATATGTGCAAAGCAGTTAGTGTGGTACCTGCCAAATTTAGCAACTGAAAATATGATAGCTTCCTTTCCTTCCCTCCTTCCCTCATAACCTCCTTCCTTTCCTTTTTCCCTTGACTATTTTTCTCCCTTGTTTTTAATTTTGTTATTTTTCTTATTGTTTCTTATTGTTGACTAATCTGTAACTGTCACAGTTGTAGGTCGAGAACCAATGATTATCAACTGAGGATGATTCTCACTTCCACAGAATATGTAGCACTGCTTGGACACTTTTTGTTGTTGTTGTTGTTGTTTTTACAACTGAAAAAGTGCTAATACATCTGGTGGATAGAATAAGGGACACCACCAAACATTCTATAATGGACTGCATAGCCCCCTACAATAATTATCCATTCCAATTGTCAGTGATGCTAAGTTTGAGACCCCTGTTTTAGAGGTTCAGATTTGAACTATGTGTCATCTTGAGACTCTCCAGATCTTACAGTAGAGATTTAAAACAAACAAACAAACAAACAAACAAAAAACTACCAATGTTCTATCTTAAGTAGTAGGTACAAGTCACTGTTGAAATAAAAAGGAGATGTCTACAAACTCTAAGAGAGTACAGAAAAGACTTACAAGAGAAATAATATATTGAATGATTCTTAAAGACTACTAAACATATAATAGAAGTTTCCACTTACTGAACACTTTCTATACACTAGCCATTTGGCTAAGCCCTTTTCATACATTATGAGAATGTGTTGTTGATGTGCTTTGTGTGGAGAGGAACAAGGCCTATGTCTTCAGCATATGTATCAATGCATGTACATATTAAGCCCTTAATCATATGTTGAATAAATAGATGGATGTAAATAGTTTAGTTTTTATCTTAGAATATAATAAGAACTTCATAAATAGAATTCATTATTAATATATATTTTGTTATTAATACATGTTATATTCACTTCACTGGGTCATATATCAGTAAATTCTAATACAAATTGTTTGGGGATTTCAAGGTTCATGCTCTTAAGTAAGTTCCAGAAATTGTACAGGGAAACAAGTTAAAAACAAGTAAAGGATAAAGCATTGCCAATGGGAAAATCATATGCAAAGACTTGGAAATAATAAGTACTGGTGCGAAGTAACAGTGATTAGACTGCATAAGATCAGAAGAAGTTTCCGGGCAGAACAACAGTGATGAGGATGAAAAGGCAGGTCACGGTCAGAATGCAGAAGCCCTCATATATTATGTTAAGGTGGGCCTGGAATCCAGGCTATTGATGGACTCGTAACTAAGTTTTTCTTTTGCAGTGACCCCTTCAGTCTGTAGACATGGGATAAAAATAGGACACATCTGCATTCCAGCTCAAGACAAACTGAGCGTTTGATAAAAAACAATGGCAAGTGGGAATTAAGATGAATTTGGAAGGACTGGCAGAATATATGTCTTAAAGAACAGAAAAAAGTATCCCAGTGCAAAGAACAAATAAAACATGTACCCAGGAACTTGATTGTATTCAATACTGAAATTACATGATGCAAACCTTATTGTCTAACATCTTCCTTGCAATTTAGAATTTAGTATAAAGATTTTTCTAAGTTTCCTGTCGTTATCACCCTAACCATGTTTTTCTATCACACAGGTGCTACAGCTGCAGACACTTTGGCACAAGATAGTTAAAACTGTTGCCAGGAAGTTTTACCACACAGCAAGACTTCCAAGTTCATAGCACAGTCACAACCTAATCTTGATTCTTTGTAAGTCTCTTTTCTGTGAGACTCCTCAACTCAGTTTCAGAGATGAGACCTTAAAATAAATTATTTTTGTTCATCAAATAGGGCCAATGACCAAAGAAAATCAGTCAGTAAGTCCCCCTTACAGATTTCTCTGTCTTATTTTATTTATTCTCCAAAGACAAACTTAGACTATTATGTGTGATGCAGTTACCATATAATGATAACTTGCTAAATGATTTAAATATATCTCATGTAAGCTTCCCAACAACTTGACAGCTAGATAATCTTCATTTTGCAAGCAAAGGAAGTAAGTTTTGGAAATCCAATAGTAGCTAATATTTATTGAGCAGAAAGACAGAATAACAATATTTACATGCTTTTTCATGCATTATTTTATTTAATTCTCATAAAATATTTAGACTCATTCTGACCACTTATTCAAGTTCAACCTTCTACTCATTAACCCTCAGTGCCCAGGAATAAGTGCCCAAGCAATGTGTAATGAAGACTAAGAAGAAAACAAAAGAGAAGAAAGCAGGAAAGGAGGGAGCTGGTAGATAAGGAAGAATAGAAGGTAGGAAGTAATAAAATTCATGACACTTTAGTGAAATAGAAAAAATAAGTAAATAATATGTAAAGTTCAGTGTGGTCAGCTCTACAGTGGAAGCATATACAAGATAACAATACAAAAAAAGGAAAAGGCATTGATATCATTCTGGGATTCATGGGACACTTCTGTGAAGATGCTTTGTCTTCATTCATTCATTCCCATAAGATGAAGAGTAGTTTCCTGGATGATAGAGGGGACAGAAGTCCTGACCCACGTGGTTGAACAAAGGAATGAGCATGGAAGGTATTCACTAAATACTACAGAAGCACAGCAACTATGCTCATTGGCCAAATGAAGGTAGCAGTGGGAAGAGCTTTGGGCCTATTCCTTAACCCTAGTAACCTAATGAATAGGGTTTAATTATTAGGGATATCTGGCAAGGGCCTTTAGATACAAATATGCCAAAAAAATAAAACAATAACAACAACAACAAACAAAGATTATAATTTAAAGATTTGGCTTTACCCACATATGTACATTTAGCACATTCCCCTTTAATTTTTTAAGCATCTTGGATGACGGCCTGAAATGTTAAGGGTTACTTACACCTTAGTCCCTACCACAGACCTCCCCCATTGAATGCCAATGGTTATCACTGCAGCCCAGGTTAAAGAGGCTGCCTTCTAAAACACTTAGAATTACCAGGGAACTGTGTTCTTACCAATAGCCTAACATTTAATCATTTATTGGAATTATTTATGAATAAATATTAACTCTTCATCAAAACAATAGAGACCTTAAGGTTTGGACCATCATTGACACATTTTGTTCCCCTATGATATGCCATTTAATGTCATGCCCTTAGGAAAATCTTAGAGAATATATGCTCAATTAATTAATTAAAATGAAGAGGCTAATACTTCAACTTTCCTTAGTTTCCTAAAAGGAGAAAGTCTGCCTCTAGTCACTAAGTTACCAGTGTTGTGTAAAAGAGGTTATAGCAAAAATAAATAAATACATAAATTAAAATAAAAATCAGCATGAAGAAATGGACTAAGGAAAAAAGACATAAAACCATTACTCAGAGAATCACAGCAATAATGGTAAAAGCAAATATTGATGCAATATGCCAATCACAGAAATAGAAAACATTGGAACAATAAACAGAACAGCTTATAAGTCAAGAGGAAGAAGAAATAAAAAAATCTAGTTTGTAAGACTCAGAAAATTTTATAGTAATAACTCGACATTGAAATATTTAGTATGGGAATCATTACCTCCTTTCTATACTATAGACATATTATATACTCAGTACAAAACAAGAGACCATAGCCTTATGGGAGCCTTAGGAAAAATGCAATGGATCAAAATTTAATTTAGCAATTCAGCAAACATTTATTATGTATCTACCCTGGACTGAGAATTGTGTTAGGCTGTAAAAATACAAAGATGAATGGGATAAAGACAAATGAGTTCCTCATTTACTGGGGCAAAATGACATACATTATAGCTTTTTGTTAACAGTGTGATAAGTGTTATAATAGATGTGTATGTGCAGTGCTTTGGAAACAAAGAGGAGAGAACAGTTTAACCTATCTGTGGGAAGCCAGAAAAAAAAAAGTTTTAACTATGGAAAAGCAATGACATCTCCACTTGTTCTTCAAGGTTGATGAAAAGTTTCCCAAATGGGTAATAGTGTGTAAGGAACAGATTCTCTAAGTCAAGACAAGACCATGAGCAGAGGCAATGAGGCATATACCCGTATTTTGCATGTGTTGCAAAAATCTCTTTTAAAGTAGCAGAATGCAGCTGACATATTAGCTACTGGTTCAAAGATGGAAAGTAGGTAAGTAGTAGCTGGTTATAAAAGGCTTTGAATTATATGGTAACAAATTTGGACTTTTTTTTTTTTTGTAACCAAAATATTTGAAGTTGTTGTTTTATTTTTAATTTTTATTGTTAAATTTATTAGGGTTATATTGATTAGTAAAAATTGCATAGGTTCTAGCTGTACAACTTTTTCCATCACCATATATTTAACTTCCCCTCCCCCCTTATATAGATGTGATCAGAACACGCTTTAGAAGAATCTATCTAATGTTATGGAAAAAATAAAACAATCATGCTGAGGTCTTAAAGAGATTGAGACAGGGAGGTCAATTAAGGGTGATTTTCAGTAGATTTAAACTGAGGAAGAAAGTGGAAATGAGTGAAGAACCCACAGAACCACTTCTGACCAAACTTTTGCTAGTATTTTTTGAAAAGAACAGTCTAGGTATCTTATCTTATGTGTATTTGTAGATAATATTCTATAAACACACCTGTGGCCAACATTATATGAAGTGCATTGATTGAATGTTGTTTTTTCTCCTATTATTCTTACCCACTACATAAATATTCAGTAGATATTTGTTGTGTGAATGAATGCAAGCATATATGAAATCATGGTCAAAATTTTTTCTCTGTGGAACACAAATTAAGACCACTGTGAGGGGGTCATTTACAGCAGAGATGTCTGTATCTGGTGGACAGGATGAACATGTGGGGACCAGCAATAACTGAGTTGTCTGCTTATTTTATTAATAAAATATTTTCTGAGCATGAAAATTAATTTTCACACATTCTTAAAGGACTGAGTGAATAGAGTGTTAAGCAATAAAAAAACACACACAAAACCTATCAACTCAACATGCTATATCTGTGGACCAAGAATCTCAGGGTTATGAGTAGAGTTGGTTTAATTGAAGAATACATACGGTGGAAGACATGACTCTTCACTCCACTTTAGCATAACTTGATGGCATACTCTTTTAAAATAAAAAAGAAATCACTTTATTTCCATTTTAATATGTAAATTAATACGGCTTTTTAGTGTTAGATCATTTTTTAAAAATGTTCTTGCTCAGCATAAAATTTCCTTATTGATCAGTATCAGAAAGAATATATATATATTTTTTGTTGTTGTTGTTCAAAATCAAACAGAACTGGTTTCAAATCCTGGAGCTTTCCCTTAACAGTTGTGTGACCTGAAAAGAGACCAAATTTCTTTGACTCTCAGTTCTTTATCAGTAAAGTGGGACAGATGTCACACACCCATTTTTGGAAACACCAAAGAAGACAACTTGTGGAAACTGCCTCACTCTCCTGAGCACATGTAAAAGTTCAAAATTCTGCTCTTCTCTCTTTCTCTTTCTCATTGTTGTCATTCTTGGTCTTATTTTCTCAATGCCAGTCTTTCTAAAACAAATAGCAACTGGAAAGCAGAACTGCAACAAAATTCAGAGAAAGGTCAAGTAATTACATTGTACTGCCATTTTCATCTCAAATTAAAATCCCTGACTCCTTAGGAAGAGTTTCAGCTATTTTGGCAATATTTCAAATACTCAAAATTTCTCTTGTCTCAGGTAACAGCCCTCACAAAACAACAATTTTAAGAAACAAAGTACAAAAACTCTTTTTATATATGCCTAAGCAATACAGTTAATGTTAGGACTGCATTTCAGGGACAAAATAAACTTTAGAAGTCTCAGATCAGACCATCACAACACTCCCAAACTACCCACTGTCCAACAGATTTGCTTTGCCAGGTACTAAACAGGAGAGCAAATATGTGGTCTGCTTAGCTATGGGATAACCTTCCCTCTGACCTAGAGATAGCAGAAGAATTATGCTCTAAAGCTATGTTAAATATCTCCCAATCCCTCAATGCATTTGGCATGGCATATTTACTTAACTGATTTATCCAAGTATTAATGGTTTTGTTTCCATCCCAGTGGTTCAAATCTTTCTGTGTGAACTTGTTTATTATAATGATTCTGTGATAAATTTTGTAGACAACTACTCTTTAAAGTAAAGAAAAGCTGGATCCAATAATGACATTACTAATCTATCTTAAACTCTAATTCAGACATGTCTCTAATGTCATACTAACAGTAAGTCCTTTACCATCACTTGAAGGTGTATTACATAACCTTTATTTCTAGAAACATTTCTGTTTCTGTCTGAGGGAAAGAGCAGAATTGTTTAAAGGAAAGTTATAGCTGAGTAGAAGAAAATCTGACTGAGATGTATCAGTAATGGTTATTGGAAGAAATTTAGGCTTAGAAGGAAAGAAAGGTGGGAAAGGAAAGACAGGATAAGAACAGTTGAATTTTTTTGCAGTTCAGCTTGGTGTAAGAAAGAATGCTGAGGAAATACATGCTTCCTCTCTGGA